>JAGFNQ010005438.1:0-121579 GCA_024364735.1 Boesenbergia rotunda | reverse complement strand
ATTGGAGAACTCAAGGCTTCATTTGGGATTAGACTTGGCACAATTTTCTTGTAGGTTGCCAATGCTTGATTGTCCTCAATATTTGATAAAATGCTTGCATCCTCCCCCACACTTAAACTTTTGTCCATCTCGGGAAAATAATATTAAGAAACATCCAAGTACCCAAGTCCATGGAAAAGATTATGATGAACATGAAGATTAAGGAAGGAAAATGGAATACAACGTAGATAAACAAGCAAAATTGCAAAAAATGATATGAGAAAGGAAATACGGTGATTCCCCTCTATAAATGCGGTCCAATCTTAGAAATATAGTTTTGATAGAACCTAAGCAAGTTCTAGAGTACAATCACATGTGTGTATCACAAAAATTAGGCCAAGTCCTCACTAGGTAAAAAGAATTCATCTCAAGTCATCAATCTAGAGTCCATAACTAAGTAGTACTCAAGCATCCAAGAATTTTCATCCATTGGCTTAAATCCTAAGTTTTAACAACCAAATTTAATTTGCTTTCAAACGACTCTAAAATGATATAGAGAAAATCTAGATGGATACATTTATTCCAAATCATGCAAGAAACAATATGCCAAAAAGGATAAAATGGTATCTACAATGAATCTTTATTCACTCTACACTACCTAAGCATTTATTAGCAAGAACTCATTTTGATAGAAAATTTTACTGCTAGAAATCATAAAAATGGTATATACAATGAAATAAGAGTGTAAGAAGAAACAACTCCCCTTCAAGTTGGGTAAAGAGCATGTAGCATCCATCTAGGGAGAACTATCCTCACGTAATCAATCTCATAGTGCACAGCTTTCTCCCTTATCAATTTCGCATGAGTATGTTCTGGTGGTCGGAGACGATTAAGGTTCAAAATCCATTTTTGGGGTAAATTTCTACAAGTCAAAGTAAATTCAACTTCTCCCACTATATACTCTTTGGAAGTCCTTCCGGGAGGTTAGAGGCTATTAAGTTTGAGTACCCACTCGAGAAGCCTACGGGACCCTGCAAAACCATGAAAATAAAATACCTCCCGAACACATGCAGGATAAGAAAGAAATTAAATACAAACAACCTCTACATAGAATGTATCAAGAAATGCATCACATCCAATAAAATCAACCTTGGGTACCTCTATGAGTTTTTGCACAATCAATCTCTACATAGGATGTATCAAGAAATGCATCACAACCAACAAAATCAACCTTAGGTACATCTATGAATTTTTCACAGTCAGTCTCTACATAGGATGTATCAAGAATTGCATCACAGCTAACAAAATCAACCTTAGGTACATCTATGAATTTTTCACAATCAACCTCTACATAAGATGTATCAAGAAATGCATCACAACCAATGGAATCAACCTTAGGTACCTCTATGAGTTTTTCACAACAATTAGGAGTTACTTACCTTGTCTTGCTGAGAACTACCTGAAGATTCCATAAGAGTGGACGTATCTATGGCCTCCTCCTGGTCAGGTAAGGTCTCCACCTCAGGCTCAGGTTCTGGTGGACATTCAACTAAGAGAGGTGATTCTTGGGTTCTTGCTTCAACCATGCAAGTCCCTACACTTTCATACTTATCCTCTGAATCTCCTAATGTATCAATCAATGTTGGTGGTCCCTGGGGCTCAGTGTGATCCCCTACACCTATAGAATCATCTCCAACGCATGCTTCATCAACAATATCTACAACAACCATATTAGAAAAATTAGGACCCACAACAACTATATCATCACAAAATAAAAGACTAGACGGGTCTTGTAGAGCTTCAGAATTGAATTCAAGATTGTCACAAGAGTTACTATCCATCTCCTCCAATGCCTCTATAGATAATGCATTCTCTGTCTTATCTGAGCTAAAATATCCTCTCTGAATATCAATTGAAACTTCATCAGTAATTAAATCCACATCAACTAACTCATCTACAATATCCACGCTCAAGGTACAATGATCCTCTCTGGGGTTCTGTGGGAAGGATAAAGGTACCCTTGGTTCCTCCACATGAGCTAAAATTTTTGGAAATGAGTCTTGAGCAGGAACTTCAGGAGGAATAGCTGTTGTAGGTGCCCTGATTTTGTTGATTTCTTCTTCTTCTTCCACCAAAATTGCAAGATCAATTGAAGAGGACTTAGGCTTGCACTAGGGTCACTTTGAACTGGTATAGAATCAATTTCGGGGCTGTTTTGAGATGGAAAATAAGTTTCTAAAAATTTTTCAGAAAAATCAACCATTGGAGTGTTTAGACTTGAAACAACTTCCTCATTCCTCAAAGTTATTGCACAATCATTCCCCTTAGGATTAAGAGTAGCTTGAAAAGGTAATTGGATTGATCCTTGGGCTTGTAATTGATTCATCCCACTAACTAGTTGTTCAATTTGTCTTTCAATGTTTTGAAAAGTGGTTTCATCCTTTTGTTGCCCATGTTGTAGAAGAATTTACTGTTGTTGTATGATCTGTTGCATAATATTCTCAAGCATTTATTGTTGAGCATCAGACCCACTAGGATCTCCAAAATCTCCTTGATTATCATGGAACTCTTGTTGGTCTTGAAATGTTTCGTTAGGTTGCTCAAAATCATGTCTAGGCTGTGAATCCTAAAAATAAAGTGGTTGGGGTTGATTAAATGAATAATTGGCTGTTGAAATTTCTAAAAATTTAGTTGACAACTTGGTGGAAGTTGCTGAAATTATGACTCTGAAAATTCTGATTTAAAGGCTGAAAATTCTGGTTTGGAAACTGATATTGTTAGGGCTGACATTGTTGACTTTGAAATTGAAAATCCTGATTATATGGCTGAAAAGATTGTTGTGAAGGCTGAAAAGATTGTTGGAAAGTCTGACTTGGTTGAAAACCTTGCTGAAATTGTTGAAGTTGAGGCTGAAATTGATCATCTGGTTGCTGGAAATTTGAATAGGACTGCTGAAAACATTGAAATGGTGGTTGTCCTTGTTGCAGGGGCTGTTGTGAAGTGTTTTGCTGATAGAATGAATTACCATACTCCAAATTAAGATGATCCCCCAACCCGGATTGTAAGTAGATGAATAAATGTTGGTTCTTTGTTGGAATTCCATTTGCTTCACCAAAAAGGTTAACTCCAACAATGAACTCTTGATCTTATTTGTTCATTTGAAAACATTTGAATGTCCTCTCAATCTCAAGGTCCAATTCCACAACGTCACTACCTGCAGTCTTGGTCATAAATGAACAAAATGACAGCAAATGCATATAGAAAGATAAAGCAGATAAAATGAACTCAGAAAGTATGGAAATAAGCACACAAGCTCAAATTAAACAAACTCGACTAGTGTTCCCCGATAACGGCGCCAAAAATTTGATGTGGCCCACAACACGTGTCACGAGTGAGCCTCAAATTTAGATATTTATAAATTGAAAACCCTAGCTCACAAAATTAAAATGAGTAGTACAGGGGCCTCAAGTCGTATTTTTCCAAGGAATAGTTAAGAGTATTTAACTCAAGCTTGAAGGTGTCGTTTGTTTTGGGTTTCTAGTAAAATGGGGGGTTTTTGCGATAAGAGATGAAATAACAATATGAAACAGAATAGAATGAACTCAACTAAAGTATGGAATGAATTAGGAAATTACAAGAATTACATTTAACCTATTTGGAAAACAAAGCAATTAAATTCAAACGTTGGAATTGAAATTTAAGAACTACTTGCAGAGAATTAATTGCAGGATAGTAAAACTAAAACAAAGTAAGCTGAAGTAAAGTAAGCAAAGTAAGCAAGGTAAACCAAAGTAAGCTAATTGAAGTGTAGATTGATTCAAATCGAAGCAACTTGAAGAAATACATGTTTAAAACCAAAACTATCCTAAATTGAACACCAAATCAGTTCCTAATCAAGACTTCCCTTTGCCGTGACACAAAGGATGAGCTAAAACCCTTTGAACTCAAAAATCAGTGAAGTAACACTCCTTGGATCAGTTTGCTGCGAATTGGTCTTCCTGATCGGTCATGGGACCGATCAGGACCTATACTGATCGGATTGGAGGTCGATCAGATATGTCTCTGACTGATTGAATGGTTCGATCAGTAGCTGAAGTCTGTCCCTGATCTCTTCCTCCTCGATTGGCTAGCTGGCGATCGATGCTTAGAAACCATCAAATGCTTCCGAGAACCCCTCGGCGTTGCTTCGACAGCTCCGGACGACGGAAACCAGCCTCAACAAGGATCGATCGGCAAGAACAGCAGCTCCGGCGAAACCCTCACCTAAGCTTTCCAGAAACCAATTTTGATTAGCAAACTAAATAGAAATCATACCTCAATGATCCAAAACCTTGAGTAGAAACGGATCTGATATGGCCATGCGCGATCAGAAAAAAAAGCTGAAAAAACCGAAGAAAGAAAAGCTATTTGATCGAAAAGCGAGAGATGAATGTCGCAAATCGTCGGATTAAAAAGAGTAATGAGAGCGGAAATAACCACAAAAACAATGCAACACGCGTTTACTGGTCGACCTGTGTCGACCCTACTCCAGGCCACGGTCGTGACCGTTTCTGCGGCAATTCTATACGTCGAGAAAGTTACAATAAAAAGTATTACAGAATCAGCCTAGTAAACTTAATTAAGCTCTCGTACGACGGTGTAGATCGAAGTGGGAGCAGGACGTCGTCACTCGAGTTGGAAGAGTTCTGGAGCGTGTCGTGGAAGCAGAAGAGCGTGGAAGCGTCGCAGTAATTGATGCTTTGAAGAAGGAGGTCGAGGGCCCTTTATATAGGGCCTGGGGGCGCCCTGGTCGACGGGGGCGCCCCCCCACGTGGCGCTTGATCCCCAAAAGGCGCGGTCAAGGGTTTATCCCTAAGAACTCGGGATAACCCTTTGACGGGGGCGCCCTGGTTGACTCGGCCAGCTCTTATCCGCAGCGCCGAGGTCTCCTCGGCAAGTCTGGCTGGGGGCGCCCGGGACAGCGGGGGCGCCCTGGGTATGTACTGTCGAAGTCCTTCTTGTCTTGTTGTGTTTTGTGTTCACCATTGGGGCGCCCGGGACACTCCGGGCGCCCTGGTCAGCTGTTGCCTCACTCCTTTGAGGCACTCTGAGCTGTAGACACTCGTTCCTTCGGTCCTGCATCCAGGGTTAGTCCAAAACACAATAAAACAATAAAATAATAGGTTATACAGCCTCAGCTGTCTTGGTTCTGACTTTGGTCTCCAAAATGGAGCCCTAGGTCGAACCGACGCCTAATGTTCCCTCGGAGGGGAACGCGTCCTCACCTACTCCTCTTGGGAGAGTTTACCTGGTGCCAACCGGATCCTCCAGTTGGACTTTTGCCCGGCAGCCCTTCGCCAGGTCTTGGTTTTCGCCTAGCAGCCCTTCGCCAGGACTTGGTTTTCGCCCAGCAACCCTTCGCCAGGACTTGATTTCTTGACAGCCCATCGTCAGGTGCCTGGCATCCCTTCGCTAGGACTTGGTTTTCGCCCAGCAACCCTTCGCCAGGACTTGGTTTCCTGACAGCCCATCGTCGGGTGCCTAGCAGCCCTTCGCTAGGACTTTGTTTCCTGCACTCTCAAGCAGCATTGTTAGACAACAAATAACCCTTAACTTTGAATCCTTTGCCAATATCAAAACAAGGTTCGATCTGGTGCTTCCTGCACCAACAGGCTACACTACTCTGCAACACGCGACGACTACGTGATGACGCGACGACACAGATCTGGGGAGGAGAAGTCTTTTTTATTAGTTAGCAATGAACGACTGAGATCTTCCTTGCTCCATCCAACGGTCGGATCTCCTCAGATCTGAACCAAACCTTCCAGATCTTGATCAAAGGTCAGGATCTGCTTCTCCTTAGCTTGGATTTATCAAATTTGCAACGGGTGACTCAGATTGCCTTGATCTTTGAATGGACGGCTTAGACTCTCTTAAGCTTGATCCAACGGCTGGATGATCTCTGATTTGGACCAAAACTTCAGATCTTGATCTATGGTCTTGATTAACTCTATCTTGAGCTCGGATTGATTAGAAGTTGACAGATGGCTCAGATCTCACCGTTGCTTGATCGGACGACCCATATTAATCCGATGCTTGATCATCTTGATCCGGATTCAATTCTGACTCAAGTTTGATCCAATCTGATCTAGGTCCATGATCACTTGAGGCCTACAAAATTAGATTCAAATTTAATGCCCAAAATATCTCAAATATACAATGATTTGAATCAAACACTAAAATAGAGATAATTCATGAAACCTAATGTAAATGCAAACTTAAGCATATAAAAGTGGATTAAAACATAGATTTGAGAGCCTAAAATGATTAACAAAATGGTAGTTATCAATTGGAATGGTATAACTCTTTCCATGCTCCTTTGTTTAACCTTATGTCAATTATGTGTTTATCTTGTTCGTTTCGTCATTTCATGTTAGTTAGTTATTATTTTGATTATGTATCATGGCGAATAGTTTACTAACTAGACCCCGACCATAACTACAAAAGCCAACAATCAACTCATCGCCTTTTTCATGGTCGAACGGTCGAGCAAATTACAAGGTCGATTTTGATAATTGGCCAAGTAATTTGGATCATTCGATACGCACGAGACGGTTGATGGGAGACGGGTCTTCATTTGGATTAATTTTTAATCTGTAGACATGGAGAGGTCTCTCAGATCGACCGAGTATTCGCTTAGGAAACCCGCCAAACCATACCCAACAATTGGTATCAGAGCTGATGTTTCCGGCTTTGAGTGTTTAGGATTGGTTAATTTTTGCATTTTCATACATTTTATTTTGTTGGATGATGTGTGGATGTCCGTAGGCTAACTTTGTGTTGCAGGCACCAATTCCAACTTCATGGCCAAATATGTGTTGTGTGATTAATTTACAAATTTTTTTTTTTTTTTTTTTTTTTTTTTTTTTTTTTTTTTTTTTTTTTTTTTTTTTTTTTTTTTTTTTTTTTTTTTTTTTTTTTTTTTTTTTTTTTCATGATTTATCAATTTTTTTTATATAATTCATCAAGTAACCTGTGGAGATTGCATCAGGCTATGATTTATTTTTAATTTTTCTGGGTTGACGAGGCTAGATATTCAATTTTTGTAATTAAATACGGCACATGTTTAGCCGAGTTTTTTATTTACAGTTGATCTAGATTTCATGTATACTCCTTTGTGGAGTATAGGATCAATGATGTAAATAATTAGCTATTCATTTCGGCTCGGAGATCCCTCAAGGTAGTTTGTGCAGAAGGAAGGGAGGAGCGGACGAAGTGACGACACGACTGGAGGCGCATTAGAGACCAAGGGCCATGAAAATTAGAAAATCTATGATTTTCTTTATTTTATTTCATGTTATTGGTTATGTGCTTGGTTGTGTGGTAGTGCTAGTAAAATTTCTCGAGATAAATTACTAAGTGGGAGAGGGACCCTAAGGGTCCCGCGACTTCCATTACAATTCGACAAGTGATGCGAACAAGTATGCGTGTCGTCTCTGAGTGCCTTCCTTCCCATTGGATGGACTTGTTCTGTGGATCACTGGGATGAAAAAGACTATAGAAAATTATTAAAGAGCGTGTGTACTTCCCCATCGGAAGGCACATAATCGGAAATAATTTTCTTAGTGTTATATAATGGTGCACACTTAGATGCGAATAATAGTATCCTCCCCATCGGAGTCACTGCTATTATTTTGCAGAGCCGAAGGAAACCAACTATTGATCATACTTGTCAAAAAGTTAGGTTGACAAGATAGTAAGATCGATGAGTAAAACCTCCACTTATGAATGTAGGGATTCGTATACGTCCACACCATCGTGACATGCGAATTTCTTGGTGTATAGGGGTGTTGGTTGATTTCAAAAATTAATTGTTTTGAGGAATCAATTTATTTTCAATTTCTAAAGTAGTGTGTGTTGTGATTCTCAGGTTTTTCATAATGGCCTTTACCCCACTAGCAACAATTCTTAAGGACAATAAACTTACTGGCCCAAACTACATAGATTGCAAGTGGAACCTTGACATTGCCCTCACTAGTGAAGAGTACAAATTTGTACTATTCGAGGATTGTCCGGAAAAACCTAGAGAGGACTCTGCTGAAGAGTTGAGGGATCATTACAAGAAGTGGAAGAAGGCAGATGAGATGGCGCGATGCTACATTCTGACATCTATGTCAAATGTGCTACAACATCAGCATTAGGCCATGGCCACTACTAGTGACATGATGCTGGACCTCAAAGATCTCTTCGGGCGCCAAGGTCAAGCTGCTAGGCAAACCACGATGAAGAGTCTGATGTCAACCACAATGGTTGAAAGGACACCCGTAAGGGATCATGTCCTAAAGATGATGGCTCACCTCAATGAGATTGAGGTACTGGGAGCACAGATCGACGGAGAATCCCAGGTCGATATTATACTCCAGTCTCTACCAAGGTGTTTTGAGCAGTTCAGGCTCAACTATAATATGAACACAAGGTATTATACGTTGGGTGAACTGCTAGGAGAACTCCAGGTGGCAGAGGCCCTTTTTCATCAGAACTCACATGCCTTAGTGACTCAAAGGTTTTCTTCTTCTGAGTCGAAAGGCAGGAAGAAGAAGAAACGAGGAGGGTTCAAGAAGATAGGAACATCGCAAGGATCCCAGACTGGCATGAAGAAGCCGAAAGGCAAGTGCTTCACGTGCAAGCAAACTGGGCACTAGAAGGCGGACTGTCCCCATCGTCAAAGCAAAGGTATTTCTTCAGCCTTAGTCGTTGAAACATGTTTAGCGGTGCTATCTACTAGTACTTGGTGTGTAGATATGGGAGCCACTGACCATGTCTGCAATACTCTGCAGGGGTTCCAGGAAACCCGACGGCAAGCGGATGAAGAAATCGTGGTCTACATGGGCGATGCTACAAAGGTGGCAGCAGTTGTAGTGGAAGTTTTCTATTTATCTTTTGAGAGAAATAAAGTATTAGTTCTGAGAGATTGTCTTTTTGTACCCTCATTTAGAAATAATCTGATTTCAGTTTCTAAGTTAATGAAGGATGGATATTCTGTTGCTTTTAGTAATAAAGTTGTTGTTAAGAGAAATAGAGAGATTATCTATTCAGGTACAATGGTTGGCAATTTGTATATGTTGGACCTTGGATGTCTAGAGAGGGGGGGGTGAATGTAGCCAGACACCGAAACTTAGCACTTATCAAAATTTCTGCACTTAACTGTTAGTAGCACAGCGGAAGCAAATAACACAAAAATAGAGTATTGTAGAAATTACACCCTAAGCTAAGCACAAACAAATGCAAAAACGCTAACAAGAGGATTTACAAGGTTCGGGGATAACTTGCCCCTACTCCTTGGCGTGCCCTTGAGGTTGGCGATCCCTTGATCATCGGCAGATCAAGCCCTGTTGAACACCGGATAAAATGCAACCTCCTTCTCGGTGGAGTAACCTCTCCACAGCGTTTCAAGAGGATAAAGTATAAAGTATAGGAACCACAAGAAGGATCTTACTCAACACTTAGAACCACAAGAACACAAGTAAACTTCTCTGACATCCACCCAGCGCAGATCTCATGCAAGACTCTCCTCTTCGTGTCTTCTTAGTGATGGACTCAAGCTTCTTGTTTCTCTTCTCCTAAGTGCCCAAGTAATGGAAGGTTGTTTCAAAGATCACAGTTGCTTGCTCAAGATGAAAACAGAGTTGTTGCAAGCACACAAGATGTCGCAGAGTAGTTTCGTTGAGTTGCTCTGAGTTACTCAGTTGTTCAGTTGTTGGAGACTTCTTCGCCACCAAGCGCTTATGTCTCCTCTGTTGATCTCAGGTCAAGCCATCTCACTGCAGCCTCCAGCTGCTCACCTACCAACGCCAGCTACCACTGAGCTCTCCCTGGACTCCAGTTAGCAGCTCTAGCCGTTGCAACCTGAGATGGCAAATGGGGAAACCTGGTCCAAGGAAAGGCCTCCATTAACTCTCCTTGAGTGTTTGAATCCATCCCTGTCACCTGCACACTCAATCAGAGGTTTACCAAATGAAATCAAACTTATATCAGTAATAGCAGAGAAGATCAAAGTGACATCAGTAGTGTATCAGTGAAAGCAGGCGCGATCAGAGCGTCTGACAGCACGTTTGAATTAAAGTGATCGGTCACCGGACCGATCAGGACTATCCCAGACCGATCAGGCTCCAACCTGATCGGTCCCCAATGAGTAACTCGGGATTGCAAGCTTGTATGATCGGTCACCCTGAACGATCACCAGATCGGTCACCAAACCGATCCGGAAATCAGCTTGCCACAATCCCGCCCGGAATCCACTGGCTGATCGGTCACCAGACCGATCAAGCTGATCCCAGACCGATCATTCTCCAGCCTGATCGGTCAGGGTGAAAAACCTCGCGACAGTTGATCGTTCAGTCTGATCGGTCACGGTTTCTCCCTGATCGGTCACTAGACCGATTAGGAGCCGATTAGTAGGTTTGCCAAAGACCTACTGGATGCTCCCTGATCGGTCACCGGACCGATCAGGAGCAGAGCAGCAGGGGAATTCAACCCACTTGTGGGCTCCATGATCGGTCACCAGAGCGATCAGGAGCTGTGCAGTGAGTGAAATGCATACTCCCTAATCAGTCACCAGACATATCAGTCATCGCTGGATCGGTCACCAGACCGATCCACGAAGGAGTACCGTGCCAACCTCCCTGATCGGTCACCAGAGCGATCCAGGGGCTCCAACCTAGCCCTTCAAGCTAGGGTTTCACCCAACCTAGCCCTCCAAGCTAGGACCTGACCCTCTAAGCCAGGATTTTATCAACCTAGCCCTCCAAGCTAGGACCTGGCCCTCCAAGCCGGGATTTCATCAACCTAGCCCTCCATGCTAGGACATTTCACCTAACCCTCCAAGTTGGGACTTTTCACCTAACCCTCCAAGTTAGGACTTTTCACCTAGCCCTCCAAGCTAGGACTTTTCACCAAACCCTTCAAGTTAGGACTTTTCCACACCTAGCCCTCCAAGCTAGGATTTTTCACACCTAACCCTCCAGGTTTGGACTTTTCTACACCTAGCGCTCCAAGCTAGGATTTTTCACACCTAACCCTCCAGGTTAGGATTTCTCCACACCTAGCCCTCCAAGCTAGGATTTTCACCTAGCCCTCCAAGCTAGGACTTTTCACTTAACCCTCCAAGTTGGGACTTTTCACCTAACCATCCAAGTTAGGACTTTTCACCTAGCCCTCCAAGCTAGGACTTTTCACCCAACCCTCCAAGTTAGGATTTCGTGCCCAGTCCATGACTAGGACTTAATCCCAATTCGTTCAACCAAACTTAAATCAAAACTTAAATCGTTGTCAACACGAAAACAACAATCAGGGTCAGATTGCATCAACAATCTCCTTCTTTTTGTTGTTTGACAACCCGATTTAAGTTTAGGCATTAATTAATTCAATTCTCATAAGGGAATCATGATCCTCCCCCTATAATAACCATAAACATAATCAGCCATTCTCTCCCCCTTTGTCAAAAATCGAAAAAGGGTATGGTTATTAAGTTTAAACATTAAACTCCCCCTCAATCAAAGGTCTCCCCAAAATAATCAAAGGATAATTTTTGAATTGCATATGAGAGGCATATATCATAAATGTATCATGGCAACAACGTATATGCATCATATGTCAATAAGTGTGAATTGCACATGAAACCATATACAGAATTATATCATGGTCAAACATGTATATGTTTCATGTGACAAGTAGGGAATGCATTTGTATCCGACACATAATCCTGAGTGGTCTCCGTGACCAATCAGGTTCGTTGATTACTTGATACAGAAATAATTCTTATTAGTCTGGGGAACGATCAAATTTCAGAAAAATTCCTGAAACTCTGATACATTCCTGATCAGACTGCATTAACAATTTTCATTCCACAATAGGGGTGTAGACTCTATTAATATTTGACATTTCAGAAACATTTCTGAAACACGACATCAAGAATAAGAGTCATGGCTCAACAAACCCTTTCTTATGAATTTGAACATTCCAACATAGGTTTGTATCAAATCACTATTAAGTACCAGGTTTGTACCACTTGAACAAATTTGTGCTCCCTTAGTACCAGGTTTATACCAATGGGTGATCAAGTATGTTTCAATTGTAATCGGATTGTATCATGTTTGTTTGTATCAGTATGATCATTAAACTGATACAATTCGACGAGAGGTGATTGGTCTGAGAAATTTTTGGATCATTTTGGAACGATATGGGGGTTCCTTGATCAGAGTTGATCTGATCGGTCACCGGACCGATCAGAGTGATCCCTGATCGGTCTCCAGATCGATCAGGGTGAGTCCTGATCGGTCGGTGGACCGATCAGGTCTGATACAGATGACAGTTCAGAAACTCTGAAAGTTCAGAAACTCTGAAACCCTAATTCAATTAGGTTTAATCCAAGACAGAATTCCATTAAACACAATTCATTTCCCTAAACCACAACAAACAACATGATTCATGTCCTTCAAACTAAAGATCAAGGAATTCTATGGGTTTAAGATCAAGAATTTCTATGGATCCAAACAGATTTTTCATTCCACACCAAAGATCAAGAATTTCTATGGATTTAAGATAATACCACAAACAGGTTTGTATCAAGGCATGATAAGTATATTCCAAGCATGATCATGTTTATTCCAAACAATTTTGATAATCCAAGTTACTCTTAGGTTCTGAATAACTAAGTCATAGACCTTAATTTAGTTTGATACAAAGAGGGCACTAAGTCAAGGAACTTAAGTAGTGAATGTCAAACCTCATGTTCTTTGTTTGGTGATGCCTTATTAGTACAAACTATGTGTTAACCCTTGTTCTTTAGCTTGCATTCATACAATAAAATCATGGTATACTTAATCATGTTCACCAAACAAAATACCTTAAGCAAAACCTAAGCCTAAACCTTAAGCTTATGTTTTTATCTATCAACACCTTATGAGTGATCAGTTCAAATTATGTGTTGATCTTGTTCTTAAACAAACTTGGCATGTCATAGATTAACATTAATAACACATACATTAAAGTCATGCCATACTCAACTAGGTTCATCTCAAACATAAGAACACTTAAATCTAAGATATATCATAAGTTATTGCAAGTATTTTGGCTAACTTCTAAATTTACAGTGAACTATGGAGTTCAATCCTAATCATGGCATATTGAAGCTAAAACTCATGGATTGGATTGAAAAGTCATACTTTCAAGTGTGTATTAAGGTTATGGTTCCAACCGATTTAAAATCAAGTTTGTATTAGGCTTCCAAAGCAAGTATGCATGCAATCATGTTGTATAATACATACAAGAAAATTATGGCATATGTTCACCAAACACAACCTCTTAAGCTTGAACCATAAAATTCAATAATAAACTGATCATCTTAAGCAATCCATGGTATAAGCAAGTTATGTGTCAATCTAAACCGTTCATGCAATATATATAATTTTTCCAAAACTTGTAGATTTATTTTCAAGCATGGATATAATATTATTCGTTGCATGAAAATTTTCTTACTACTCAAGTGAAATTTCATAAAACACTACATTCAAGAGTATATCATTATAATTGTGTTTGGAGTACCAATTATCAACAACCAATGTTGATAGATACTCCCCCTCAAATAATGTTTATACAATTCTAAATATTGAGGTTTTAGGGACCCAAATTTTGGGACCTAATGAACCTTCAATGAAAGACTTTGGCACCCATGCCTTAGTCATTTTCTTTTTAACCCTAGGAACATTAGAATTATTTTGTGCACTAAATTGGGTTCTTGACATTAAGGATACAAAGGTTGGTTCCTTAGATCGGTAACTTATACCGGCCTTATTGTAAACCGCCCTTTGGGAGTTTAAGATCATGTCTAGGATTTTAGAGCTAATTGAGAATTTCTCAAGAATCTTCTTGAGATTTTCAATTTCAGCCTTCAAGATCTTATTCTCATCCTCAAGGGATTCATCATGAAAATTATTAATATCCTCAACCTTAGAGGATTTTAATTCTTTTAATTCCAATCTCAATGACTTAACCTTATTCTTAGATTTCTTTAACAATTTGGTTAAACATGCAATAGTCCTATAGCACTTATCTAACTCGAGAGTGATTACCTCTTCATCATCCGAAGATGATGAAGGCGCGGTTGAGGAGCTACTTGATTCATCACTCTCCTCTAGTGCCATGAAAGCTAAGTGATGGGTGTGCCTCTCCTCCTTTTCTTTCTTCTTTCCTGCCACAAAAGCAACCCCTTTCTCTTCGAAGCCTTGGTTAGAGATCTCATGTAATTCCATTTCACAAAATAGATCTTCTAACTTAACTAAGGAATGATCCTTGGAAACCTTGTAGGCATCCACCATGGATGACCACAATGTATTCCTTGGAAAAGCTTTTAGAACTAACCTTACTAGATCCCGGTTTTCTACCTTTTCATTGATGGAGTGGAGGCCATTGAGGATCTCTTTGAATCTTCCATGGAGTTCACTCACCTTTTCATTTTCTTCCATGGACAGATTTTGGAGTTGACTGTGAAGGAGGTCCTTCTTGGCTATTCGAGTGTCTTGAGTTCCTTCGTGGAGCTCAATGAT
Organism: Boesenbergia rotunda; assembly: GCA_024364735.1. NCBI lineage: Eukaryota > Viridiplantae > Streptophyta > Magnoliopsida > Zingiberales > Zingiberaceae > Boesenbergia > Boesenbergia rotunda. The sequence continues at coordinate 107,018 of JAGFNQ010005438.1, read as the reverse complement.
TTTGTTCTAAATATCTTTAGCACTTGTAAAAGGACCCACCTTGATCAACTCCTCCTTGGTCAACCCGCATTGCAAAGTGACCACCGCTTTGGCATTTACTTCACTCTTTCTTATTTGCTCAGCCGACCAACTTGAGAAATCGAGATCTTTTCCTTCAACATCTCTTGGAGGGATGAAACCTTCTTTGACCGAGAACCATATGCTCATGTTTGTCTTCAAATAAAACTCCATCTTCGATTTCCAATATTGAAAATCTGTGCCATCGAAGAGTGGAGGTCGGTTTGTGCTCATTCCTTCTCTTCCAACCATCTTGTTGATAACTCTCGGATGTTAAGCCGCTTGTACAGAGCCCCAAGCTCTGATACCACTTGTTGGACCTTGGATGGTTAGAGAGGGGGGAGGTGAATGTAGCCAGACACCGAAACTTAGCACTTATCAAAATTTCTGCACTTAACTGGTTAGTAGCACAGCGGAAGCAAATAACACAAAAACAGAGTATTACAGAAATTACACCCTAAGCTAAGCACAAACAAATGCAAGAACGCTAACAAAGGATTTACAAGGTTCGTGGATAACTTGCCCCTACTCCTTGGCGTGCCCTTGAGGTGGGCGATCCCTTGATCGTCGGCAGATCAAGCCCCGGTGAACACCGGATAAAATGCAACCTCCTTCTCGGTGGAGTAACCTCTCCACAGCGTTTCAAGATGATAAAGTATAAAGTACAGGAACCACAAGAAGGATCTTACTCAGCACTTAGTGTTAGTGATATAAGAGAAGTGTCCTAAGGTAATCGCCTTATATTGTAATCATTTATTCTAATAAATGAATATTCACTATTTGAGTATCCATGTTTGTGTATTTGATTGAGATCTTAAACTCATTTACTGAATGTCCGCAATACAATTCACAACATGAGAGAATTTGTGATGAATTCACAACTAGTGATTATCTCTACATGTGCAATTGTGAAGTATTGAAATTGTCCCTAGTCGATGAATTGATAAATACAGACACTATCAATTCTGTTGAGACTAGCATGGGTTATACTCTAATTAGCTGATTCTCACTGGCTGGTGACATTGAGATGTACGGAGATAAATATGAATGCTAGTTAAGAAAACTAGTTCATTGGAGTGACTGGCTGTAAAACTTCATATGGTAATCTACATATAGATATGTCAGTGAAGTTCTTACTACAGCTTAAGTGCGATGTTCCTTTGACTTGCGGTATTCAAGTCATCTTGGTCATGGAGACTTATACTTTGACATCTAAGCAAGCATCTCCAAGGAGGTGTGGACCCAGGATGATTGGGTATAAGCCGAAGTGCCCGAAGATGTTTGAACAGCCTACAAAGGATTCACCACTCCTTGCGAGGAGATGTATACCCGAGGCCTATCGTCGGATTATTACTCGAAGCCTCTGGCCAGAGCATGACATGTTCAGAGTATGAATCTCTTAAATACATGAGAGTAATTAGAATCCGTAGGACGAGAAAACGTTACTTGGGCTAGGTGTGACGTAGTCAGCCTAGTGGGGACTGACACACATAGACCATGTCCTAAACCAAGTGGGTATAAGATGGTGAAGGGAATGAGGCATGATTCATTATAGCTGCTGAAGGGTTTCAGAATTATTTCTGAGGTCAACCGTTGATCTTTCGATTAATTGGGGATCATGATGTACTACTAGGTGCCACTCATGATCGTTCTATAATTAATTGATTAATTATAGACGGCCAACACAAATAGAAAGCCTATTTAGTCACACGCACTACGAGTAATCCAAAGGATTTAAAACGAGTTGAAAATTGGATTTTCCAATCAAGAGAGATTAAGTTTGGTTGAGCCAAACGATAAGTCGAATCTGAATTTTTCAGAGACGCATCGGAAGCGTAAAATGGCTAAGTCTTTTGAAGACTTAATAGATGAATTAAATAAGTTTAATTCATTGGGGCTTGGCTTGGATGGGCCGGCCAAAGAGGGCCTCCATCCTCTTTGCTTGGCCGGCCACAACAAAGGGAGAGAACCAAGTTTTTGGTTCAATTGATAAAATAAACCAAGTGTGGTTTGTTTTATAAAATTATGGATGATATAAATTATTATATAATAAACCAAGATTTGGTTTATTTTTCATAGAAATTAAAATGACCCATGGATTGGTTTATTTTATAAAATCAATCATTGATTGATTTACCATGATAAGGAAATTTATTTCATAGGAGAGAAGATTTTTATCATGAATTAAAATATGATTTTAACCATGATATAAAATCAAACTTGGCATGATGGAATAAGATATTCCATATTTGAGAGGTTTGATGGTTGAGAGGCCACTATATAAAGGACCCAAGGCAAGGCTTGGCTGAGAATCATAGAGATGAAGGCATAGGCTCTCTCCCTCTCTTTCTCTCCTTCTCTTCTCCCCTTCTTGCCGTGCGCCAACCAACCTCTTCTTTTGCTTCGCCAGAATATTGATTCCGACCATCCTTTTGTGGTTAGTCTTCCGACTTCTCTCTTGGTTTTTCTCATCGCGTTCTCGGAGAATCTAGTAGTTCTTGAGAACACGAAACTCATGGCTTTGCGAAGTCATCCCGAAGACACTCGGCGTGGACGCGAATAGAGGCGGAGCTTCCAAGGGACGCTTACGGTTGGATCTCGTCCCTTCCTTCGAGTTACGTGAGGTAATATGTAAATTAGTTTATGTTTCTGCAAAATTTCAAATATATGATCATGTCTATACAAGATAAAATTACATGCTTAGATGTGTGGTTAAATGATTTAGAGAAATTATTTATGCTAAACCTTCCATTGCATGTAATTCATTTTTAAAATTACGAACCCGCATCCATGTCAATATGCACCCGGTCCCAACACTTAGAACCACAAGAACACAAGCAAACTTCTCTGACCTCCACCCAGCGCAGATCTCATGCAAGAGTCTACTCTTCGTGTCTTCTCGCTGATGGACTCAAGCTTCTTGTTTCTCTTCTCCCAAGTGCCTAAGTAACGGAAGGTTGCTTCAAAGATCACAGTTGCTTGCTCAAGATGAAAACAGAGTTGTTGCAAGCACACAAGATGTCGCAGAGTAGTTTCGTTGAGTTGCTCTGAGTTACTCAGTTGTTCAGTTGTTGGAGACTTCTTCGCCACCAAGCGCATAAGTCTCCTCTATTGATCTCAGGTCAATCCATCTCACTGCAGCCTCCAGCTGCTCACCTGCCAACGCCAGCTACCACTGAGCTCTCCCTGGACTCCCTGAGCTTCCCTCAGCCAAGCTCCAGTTAGCAGCTCCAGCCGTTGCAACCTGAGATGGCAAATGGGGAAACCTGCTCTAAGGAAAGGCCTCCATTGACTCTTCTTGAGTGTTTGAATCCATCCCTGTCACCTGCACACTCAATCAGAGGTTTAGCAAATGAAATCAAACTTATATCAGTAATAGCAGAGAAGATCAAAGTGACATCAGTAGCGTATCAGTGAAAGCAGGCGCGATCAGAGCGTCTGACAGCGCGTTTGAATTAAAGTGATCGGTCACCGGACCGATCAGGACTATCCCAGACCGATCAGGCTCTAACCTGATCGATCCCCAATGAGTAACTCGGGATCACAAGCTTGTATGATCGGTCACCCTGACCGGTCACCAGATCGGTCACCAAACCGATCCGGAAATCAGCTTGCCACAATCCCGCCCAGAATCCACTGGCTGATCGGTCACCAGACCGATCAAGCTGATCCCAGACCGATCATTCTCCAGCCTGATCAGTCAGGGTGAAAAACCTCGCGACAGTTGATCGTTCAGTCTGATCGGTCACGGTTTCTCCCTGATCGGTCACTAGACCGATTAGGAGCCGATCAATAGGTTTGCCAAAGACCTACTAGATGCTCCCTGATCGGTCACCGGACCGATCAGGAGCAGAGCAGCAGGGGAACTCAACCCACTTGTGGGCTCCCTGATCGGTCACTAGAGCGATCAGGAGCTGTGCAGTGAGTGAAATGCATACTCCCTAATCAGTCACCAAACAGATCAGTCATCGCTGGATCGGTCACCAGACCGATCCACGAAGGAGTACCGTGCCAACCTCCCTGATCGGTCACCAGAGCGATCCAGGGGCTCCAACCTAGCCCTTCAAGCTAGGGTTTCACCCAACCTAGCCCTCCAAGCTAGGACCTGGCCCTCCAAGTCGGGATTTCATCAACCTAGCCCTCCAAGCTAGGACTTTTCACCTAACCCTCCAAGTTGGGACTTTTCACCTAACTCTCTAAGTTGGGACTTTTCACCTAGCCCTCCAAGCTAGGACTTTTCACCCAACCCTTCAAGTTAGGACTTTTCCACACCTAGCCCTCTAAGCTAGGATTTTTCACACCTAACCCTCCAGGTTAGGACTTTTCCATACCTAGCCCTCCAAGCTAGGATTTTCCACACCTAACCCTCCAGGTTAGGATTTCTCCACACCTAGCCCTCCAAGCTAGGATTTTCACCTAGCCTCGAAGCTAGGACTTTTCACCTAACCCTCCAAGTTGGGACTTTTCACCTAATCCTCCAAGTTAGGACTTTTCACCTAGCCCTCCAAGCTAGGACTTTTCACCCAACCCTCCAAGTTAGGATTTCGTGCGCAGTCCACAACTAGGACTTAATCCCAATTCGTTCAAACAAACTTGAATCAAAACTTAAAGCATTGTCAACACCAAAACAACAATCAAGGTCAGACTGCATCAATAATCTCCCCCTTTTTATTGTTTGACAACCCGATTTATGTTTAGGCATTAATCAATTCAATCCTCATAAGGGAATCATGATCCTCCCCCTATAATAACCATAAACTTAATCAGTCATTCTCTCCCCCTTTGTCAAACATCGAAAAAGGGTATGGTTATTCAGTTTAAATATTAAACTCCCCCTCAATCAATGGTCTCCCCAAAATAATCAAAGGATAATTTTTGAATTGCATATGAGTGGCATATACCATATCTTTGACACCTTAGGCTTGGTCATGTTAACCTTAGTAGGATTCAGAGGTTGATAGCCGATGGGCCTGTGGGTTCATTGGTGGTGGAGGATCTCCCGACCTATGAGTGTTGGTTAAAAGGTAAAATGACCAAGAGGCCTTTCAAGGCTAAGGGGTATAAGGCCAAAGATGTGTTAGAACTGATTCATTCTGATTTATGTGGACCTATGTCAATCCATGCTAGAGGTGGCTTTGAATATTTCGTGACCTTCATTGACAATTATTTAAGGTATGAGTACATTTACCTGATGTGCCACAAGTCTGAATGCTTTGATAAGTTCAAAGAATTTATGGCTGATGTGGAGAAACATCGAGATAAAAGTATCAAGACACTACGATTAGATCGTGGTGGCGAGTACCTCTTTGGAGAGTTTAGGACCTACCTATCAGAAGCTGGGATTCAGTCCTAGCTAATTGCACCCGGTACACCCCCAACAGAATGGAGTTGCAGAAAGAAGGAATAGAACTCTTATGGGAATGGTTAGGTCAATGATGAGCTATTCATACTTACCTGATTCATTCTAGGGATACACTCTGGAAACGGCAGCGTACATACTAAACTTGGTCCCATCTAAGTCAGTCTCTCATACTCCCACAGAACTGTAGAGTGACTGAAAGCCCAGTCTAGGAATGTTCGGATTTGGGGTAGTCCAGCACATGTGCTGAAGGGAGATACTGATAAGTTGAATTCTCTTACGGAGGTACGTCTGTTCGTAGGCTATCCTAGAGGAACGAAGGGTGGTCTGTTCTATAGTCCTAAGGATCAGAAGGTAATTGTTGGCACAAATGCCAGATTCTTGGAAGAGGACTATATGATGAACCATAAGTCAAAGAGTAGAGTAGTGCTTGAAGACTTAAGAGGGGAGGTTCCGACCTTAGGACCAATTGTACAAGAGGCACACCACAAGTCACTGCACCGTGTGTCATTGAGGATACACAGATGGTGCCTCGTCGCAGTGGGAGGGTTGTTAGACAGCCTGAGAGGTTCATGTTTTTGGGAGAGTCTTCAGACTTGGTCTCTGTAAACATGAACCGGATCCCTGGACCTTTGACGAGGCCCTCCAAGATATGGATGCAGATTCTTGGCAAAGGGTAATGAACTCCGAGATAGAATCGATGGATTCTAACCATGTCTGGGAGCTAGTAGAACCACCCAATGGTGTAAAAACCATTGGATGCAAGAGGATCTACAAGAGAAAGAGAGGATCAGACGGGAAGGTTGAGACCTTCAAAGCAAGGCTTGTTGCAAAAGGGTACACTCAGAAAGAGTGTATCGAATATGAGGAGACATTTTCGGCGGTAGCCATGCTTAAGTCGATCCGGATTCTCTTATCTATTGCAGCTCATATGGACTATGAGGCATGGCAGATGGATGTCAAGACGGCTTTCCTTAACGGAAGTCTTGAGGAGACCATCTACATGCAACAACCAGAAGGGTTCATTGCAAAGGGAAAAGAGCATCTAGTGTGCAAGCTTAATCGATCCATCTATGGATTAAAGCAAGCTTCAAGATCTTGGAACATCCGCTTTGATGAAGTAATCCAGTAATATGGATTTATTCAAAGCCCGGATGAGTCATGTGTATACAAAAGATGTGACGCAAACGTAGTGGTGTTTCTTGTACTTTACGTAGATGACATTTTGTTAATTGGCAACAATATCAAAATGTTATCAGACGTAAGGGTCTGGCTATCAAAGCAGTTTGATATGAAGGACTTGGGAGAAGCGGGACACATCCTTGGGATCAAGGTCATAAGGGATCGTCAGAAAAGGATGTTGTGCTTATCCCAAGCTTCATATGTTGACACTGTCTTGTCTCATTTTAGCATGGAAAACTCCAAGAAGGGTTTCCTACCCTTCAGGCATGGAGTTCCTCTAACCAAGGAGATGTGTCTAAAAACATCAAAGGAGATAGAGGAAATGAAGACGGTTCCTTATGCTTCGGAAGTAGGAAGCGTCATGTATGCTATGTTGTGCACGAGACCTGATATCTGTTTTGTCATGGGCATGATTAGCAGATATCAGAGTAACCCTGGACAGGGACATTGGACTACAGTAAAACATTGAAATACCTGAGACGGACTAGGGATTATATGCTGGTTTACCGGGCAGACAAATTAGTCCCTGTGGGTTACACAGACTCAGATTTCCAGTCAGATAGGGACAAGAGTAAGTCTACCTCGGGGGTTTGTGTTTACTTTAGGAGGTGGAGCCATTGTCTGGAGGAGTGTCAAGCAAAAATGTGTGGTGGACTCCAATATGGAAGCTGAATATGTGGCAGCCTCAGAGGCAGCCAAGGAAGTTGTATGGCTCAGAAACTTCATCATGGACTTGGATGTGATTTCTAGTTTGCCCAGATCTATCACAATCTTTTGTGATAACAGTGGTGCAGTTGCAAACTCGAAGAAACCACGAGCCTATAAGGCGAGCAAACATATAGAGCTCAAGTACCACCTGATATGAGAAATCGTAAAGCGGGGAGAAGTGGCTATCGCCAAGATTGCATCAGAGGACAACCTGGCAGATCCTTTCATGAAATCTCTTCCAGCTAGAGCTTTTGATCGGCATGTGGAGGATATGAGAGTCAGATGTATGGCAGTGAGAGAACAACAATGTCTTTAAGTATAAGTGGGAGATTGTAAGATGTGTATACTGAAAGACATGACTTTTTATATATGAACATCTTTATTATGAAAAGAGAATCACAACTACACTAGGTGCGTGTTTACATTAGTACATGCATGAAGTCCAATACCACGCATTGTAGATAACATGGTGTGTGATGACACACGAAAGATCGTGTTATCAGTTCCCTGCCTAGTATAAGTAGAGGCTCACAACCGAGATGGAATTAGACAACCCATCGGAATGGTTGTAGTGTTATTAGGTGTGGTTGATCTTGACCATAGAATTACACTAGTGTGCTTTGAGTACATTGTGTTGGATCGAGAAAATACGATAGAGGGGGGGGGGTGAATATCGTAAAAGTGTTTCAGATTAGAAAAGAGAATGCACAGCGAAAATTTAAATCAATCACACGGAACACAAGTGTTTTTACTTGGTTCGGAGTCGCGGTCGACTCCTACTCCAAGGCCCACGGTCCTTGACCGTTTACTGCGTGCAATTCTATAATGTCGCAAAGATTTACAAAGATTCGTACAATACTAGTGCAGTAAAAAGAACAAGTGTATTCTTCGTTACCGACGCCCAGTGTGGATCATAATTTAGAGCAAAGGGTCGTCGTCGGTGCTAGAATCTCGAGATCGGAGGTTTCTGGAGTAGAGCGCTTGAACAAAGAGCGTAGAGGCGTTGGAAAATTGATGTCGAAGCCTTAGGGGTCGAGCCCCTTTTATACTGCTCCTGGGGTGCCCTGGACGCTGGGGGCGCCTGACACGTGCCTACGGATCCGAGAAACCTCATCCGCAGCTCGGTCAGTGCTTATCCCTCCAGAATCGGCCCGGGACACTGGGGGCGCCCCGGTTGACTTGGTTTGCTGGCTTCTCGGCTGATTTCGCTTCGATCACTTAGTTGGCTTGGACCCAGGGCGCCCGAGGCATCCATGGCGCCTGGGACCTTGAGGGCGCCTGGCCCAGTAAGCTTCCGAAGCGATTCTTCCTTAGTTGTTCGTTTGTCTTTGACCTTGGGCGCCCGGGACCTCCCGGGCGCCTAGCCCAGCTGCTGCCCCTCTCCTTTGGGGCGTTCTGAGCTGCAGAAACACGTTCCTTTGGTCCCTGCATCCAAGGTTAGTTCCACAACAAACAAGGCAAGAAATGCTAGATTTTTACAGCCATAGCTGTCTTGGTTCTGACTTCGGGTCTCCTAAATGGAACCCTAGGTCGAACCGACGCCTACTGTTCCCTCAACGGGGAACGCGCCCTCACTTACTCCTCTCAGGAGAGTTTACCTTTTTCCATCCGGCTCCTCCGGTTGGACTTTTGCCCAGCAGTCCTTCGCCAGGTGCCTAGCAACCCTTCGCTAGGTCTTCAATGCCTAGCAACCCTTCGCTAGGTGCCTAACAGTCTTCACCAGGTCTTCAACGCCTAGCAGTCCTTCGCTAGGTGCCTAGCAGTCCTTCGCCAGGTCTTCAACACCTAGCAGTCCTTCACTAGGTGCCTAGCAACCCTTCGCCAGGTCTGAGGGTTTCGATGCCTAGCATCCCTTCGCTAGGTGCCAGCATCCCTTCGCCAGGTCTTAGGGTTTCGATGCCTAGCAGCCCTTCGCTAGGCCTTCGGTGCCTAGCAACCCTTCGCTAGGTCTTCGGTGCCTAGCTGCCCTTTGCCAGGACTTCTTGCCTAGCGTACCTAGGACTTTTCCTGCACACTTAAGTAACATCGTTAGAGCACAAACAGTACTTAACTTTGAATCCTTTGCCAATATCAAAACAAGGTTCGATATGGTGCTTCCTGCACCAACAATCTCCCCCTTTTTGATTTATGGCAACACAATTCAAAGTTAAGTAAAAATTATAACAGTTTAAGCAAGACAGTTAAGACCAAATGAAATATAGCAATTTTGAAGAGTAAAAATTATAACAGTTTAAGCAAGACAGTTAAGACCAATCAATTTTGAGCAGAGAGAAAAAAACCAGTGTAGTTTTGAACTGGAAAAAAATTTATTTTCCCTGTAACCCTGAACTATTGTGTTATAAAACACTTAACTTTGACCTTTCCTCCCCCTTTGACATATATCAAAAAAAAATTTCATGGATTAACAAAATATCTAAGAGGGATTTTTGAGTTTTTCTAAAATAACTTTAAGTAATGGATTTCACAATTTCCCAAAAACATAGATGTCAAGAAAAACTTTAAGTAATGGATTTCATAATTTTTCAAAAAAAAATGATGTTCAATGTAATGGATGTTCTGAAAATGCATGAAGCTCCCCCTTAATGTGACAACTTTTCTCCTTATATTTTAGAATATTTAAAAAAAACTTGAAAAGCTTGCAACATAATTTTCAAGAAAAACTTAACAGTAGCTTACTTAGCCAACATTTTGAAAACAAATTTCCTTTAAAAAGTTTCAACTTTTACACAGGTAGAAAAATTTCCTTGGAACATATTTTGTGCATTTAAAACTATTTAAAAAAATCTTTAAATGGACAAGTTTTTGCCAAAACAAAGATTTGTTTACTAAGAAAACTTTACTTAGAAACATTTGCCAAAAATTTCCAAAGGTTTTGCTTAGACAAACTTTGTTTACTAAGGAAAATTTTACTTAGGAATAAAACTATTTTCAAAATAAATGCACTTAGAGAATTTTGAAGTTCTTTAGAAATTTTGAAGGTACTTTGAAAAATGCTTAGACCAATTTTAAAGCACTTAGAAATACTTAGCTTTTTGTAAAAACGAGAAAAAAATTTCTCTCTCTTTTCTATTTCTCTCCCCCTTGGCCATATATCAATAAAGAGCTTTTGAAAGAAGATTTCAGAAAAAATATGTGTATCAGAGCTTATGAGTTTTGAAAATAAAAATACTTAGTATAATTCTGAAAGTATAGCAAGCAGCTTAAATTGTACCAAAGAAAAACTCCACTTTGAAAAGTATTGTGAATTTTAAAAAAATATTTTGTATTTGTAGGCAAGTCTTTAGAAAATTCACGCACTTAGAACACTATTGCCTTAGAAAAACTTTCATTTAGAAAAGATTTTTTGAAAGATTGCTCTCATAAAAATATTTTTATTTAACAAATAGTACATTTGGAAGAATACTAAAAAATGTTATGCAAAAGAAAATTTGAAACACATTTTCACTTTGAAACAGATTGAAAAAATTGTTCTTTGAAACATGTTTAGTATTGCACCTAAAAAAATATTCGTACTTTGTAAACATTAGTGCTTTGAAAAAGTATTAGTACTTTTGAACAATGTTATTTTGAAAACATAATACTCTACTTGACTTGGTTTTTTTTCCAGTCTGACACAATCCAAGGAAACCTTGTTAACTACAAGGACATTTCCTTAAGTGTTCTGGAAATTTTCCAAACTCAAGTAAATATAATTTCAAAGAGTATTTCAAAATAATTTTGTAAGCCACAATAGTTTTGAAAAATAGTATTTTGAAAGATACATTACTTATACTTTCAACAGGATTTTGAAAATATAGTGCATGAAAATATATTATTTTGAAATGTTTAATAACTCTTTTAATATGATCTCCCCCTAAACTTGACCCAGTCCTAGGAAGCTTGTTGACCACAAGTCCTCTTCCTCTGAGTCCTTAGGATTTGGTTCAGATCAAAAGAATTATCTAATAATTCCAAAAAGTAATTGTCAAAATTTTTTTTTTGAAAAATAATATTCAGTTAGTTTTCTTTTTGAATTAGACTCCCCCTAAGTTTGACACATCCTAGGAGTCCTTGTTGATCATGAAGAAGATCTCCTCTGTGTCTTTAGGGTTTAACAATATTAAAAGAACACTTTTGAACAACCTTTTGAGTATGATAATTTTCAAGGAGATAAATTTTTGAAAACTCAATTTTGGAATAATAACACAGTTTTCGAAAAAAATATTTTGAAATGATAATAATTCTTCAAAGAGATAGTAATATACCAAGGTTTTTGAACCAATTTTTGAAAACCTTATTTTGAAATGTTAATAAGTTTTAGAGCATAAGGTTTTTGAAAAATCTGAATTTTTCAAAAAAAACTCCCCCTATATCTGACACTGTCTGACTTTATGTAGGTACCTTAAGGAACTTCAGTGTTGACCAGGTTTGACTATGTTGACTAGTTTGAATATGTTGACTATGTTTGACCAATCAATGACTAAATCAAAACAAGCCCTAGACTATATTTATTGTGATATTTGACATGAAATTAAAAAAAAATGTTAGAAATGAAAAAGTAGGGTACAGTACAATAAATTGACAAAACAAAATAGAGATAAGTTTGAATAATTTTGCAAACCTTTTTATTTAAAAGGATAGTGAATTATGCTTTTAGGTCCTAGATTCTCACCCAGTTCTACGTGATCAAACATGTTGACCTTATGGGTTTTGTGAGATAAATATTTTAATTTTGAGAAAAATGGTTAATTTTATTGATTTTGAAAAATGTGTTAAATCTAAGATTTAATTGAAGTTTGTGTTAGATTCAAATCTAATAATAGTAAAGTGAATTTGATTTTCAGTAATTGGCTTCCAGGTCTTGGCGAGGCACTAGGCCTTCTTTGGCCGTAGCCTTATTGGATCATCAACCCTTTCCTTGACAAAGCCTTTTATAGAAAATTCATCTTCAAGTTACTTCTTGAAAGATTTTGGTCTAACTAGTTTGGGTCTTGGATCGGTAGCTTCGGCTAGTTCCACCATGAAGGTTTCCCTAACGTATTATCATCTCACCTCCACCCAATACTATGTTGTTCAAATTTCAATTAAATCATTTTAGTCCTTAAACTAACCAATCCTAATTCTAAGCAAAAAAAAAAACATAAGCGAGAAAAGCAATCATCTAAGTCACGTCATAATCGTAATAATATTCTGGATTTTCAAAATCAGCAATATTATGAATTAAATTTTCATATGAATTAAAGTTACCCATCTTCCTTTTGCTTGACTATTTTTTCGGCATTTTGTAATGGTCGCGAGCCATTCGGACCTGCTTCCGATGATCCCCTTCTTCGTCGTCAGATTCTGAGTCTGAGTCGGACTCAGGTACTGGTTGAGGCCTCTTTTGCAGTTTTCTTGGAGTTTTCCCTGCAATAAAATTTACACCTTACTCGACCATTACAGTATCTGTTTGATTATTTAATTCTAATTTTGAAAAGAATTTAAAATCGATTATCGTCTCAGTCAATTCGTCTTCTAAATCTGGCTTGGATTCGGGTTCAGACTCTGACTCGGCTGTTTGTGCTTGGACCGAGAGTGCATGGTATTTTAGGTGATCTTCTTCTTCTTCGTCTGTTTCCTCTGACGATTCGGACAACACACCTTCTGAGTCCTTGATGTTGTAAGTCTCTTCGTGTAGGTTAATCAGTTTTTCCCACATCTCTTTAGCGCATTCGAATGGTCCAATCTGCTTGAATACTTCTTTTGTTATGCCGCATTGTAGGATTGCAGTCGCCTTTGCATCTGTTTCGATCATGTTGAGTGTTGGTTCATCTAATTTGTCCCAGGCGAGTGCTATCCCATCTTCTGTGGGAAATCTAAACCCCATTTGGATTATCATCCATAAATCCATATTAGCTATCAAATGAGACTCCATTAGACCTTTCCAGAATCTGAAATTTTCGCCAGAGAATAGAGGTGGACGAAAGCTATTCCATTCTTGATTGGTCATTTAAGATGATCCTAGCACATAAAAGAAATTACAGAAGTGTACCAAGACTTGGTCTTGGATTAGTAGTGCGGGAAAAGGGAAAAATAGCCCAAAATAAATATTACACGAATTTCGAGGTGGAATAATAATAAAATAATAAAAACAATTTATGATAAAATTTTGAAAATGTTGATTTTATTAATTCTGACTAATTATGAAAAAGTAAGAATTTAATGTTTGAAAAAAAATTTGCTCGAATTAAGGTAGCGCAAATTTCGAGGAAAATATTAAAATAATAAAAAAAGGTTATGACAAATTTTTAAAAGTTGATCGTTTTATCAATTCTAACTTATGGTGAAAAAATGAGAATTCAAAATTAAAAAAGACGAGGGGGGGTGAATATCGTAAAAGCGTTTCAGATTAGAAAAGAGAATGTGCAGCGGAAATTTAAATCAATCACATGGAACACAAGTGTTTTTACTTGGTTCGGAGTCGCGGTTGGCTCCTACTCCAAGGCCCACGGTCCTTGACCGTTTACTACGGGCAATTCTATAATGTCGCAAAGATTTACAAAGATTCATACAATAGTAGTGCAATAAAAAGAACAAGTGTATTCTTCGTTACCGAAGCCCGGTGTGGATCATAATTTGGAGCAGAGGGTCGTCATCGGCGCTAGAATCTCGAGATCGGAGGTTTCTGGAGCAGAGCGCTTGAACGAAGAGCGTAGAGGCGTTGGAAAATTGATGTCGAAGCCTTAGGAGTTGAGCCCCTTTTATACTGCTCCTTGGGGCGCCCTGGACGCTGGGGGCGCCTGACACGTGCCTACGGATCCGAGAAACCTCATCCGCAGCTCGGTCAGCGCTTATCCCTCCAGAATCGGCCTCGGAGCTGACGGGGGCGCCCGGGACACTGGGGGCGCCCCGGTTGACTTGGTTTGCTGGCTTCTTGGCTGATTTCGCTTCGATTACTTAGTTGGCTTGGACCCAGGGCACCCGAGGCATCAAGGGCACCCGGGACCATGAGGGCGCCCGGGACCTTGAGGGCGCCTGGCCCAGTAAGCTTCCGAAGCGATTCTTCCTTAGTTGTTCGTTTGGCTTTGACCTTGGGCTCCCGGGACCTCCCGGGCGCCTAGCCCAGCTGCTGCTCCTCTCCTTTGGGACGTTCTGAGCTGCAGAAACACGTTCCTTTGGTCCCTGCATCTAAGGTTAGTTCCACAACAAACAAGGCAAGAAATGCTAGATTTTTACAGCCGTAGCTGTCTTGGTTTTGACTTCTGGTCTCCCAAATGAAACCCTAGGTCGAACCGACGCCTACTGTTCCCTCGACGGGGAACGCGTCCTCACCTACTCCTCTCAGGAGAGTTTACCATTTGCCAACTGGCTCCTCCAGTTGGACTTTTGCCCAGCAGTCCTTCGCCAGGTGCCTAGCAGCCTTCGCTAGGTCTTCAATGCCTAGCTGCCCTTCGCTAGGTGCCTAGCAGTCCTTCGCCAGGTCTTCAACGCCTAGCAGTCCTTCGCTAGGTGCCTAGCAATCCTTCACTAGGTCTTCAATGCCTAGCAGTCCTTCGCTAGGTGCCTAGCAGCCCTTCGCCAGGTCTTAGGGTTTCGATGCCTAGCATCCCTTCGCTAGGTGCCCAGCAGCCCTTCGCCAGGTCTTAGGGTTTCGATGCCTAGCAGCCCTTCGCTAGGTCTTCGGTGCCTAGAAGCCCTTTGCTAGGTCTTCGGTGCCTAGCTGCCCTTTGCCAAGACTTCTTGCCTAGCGTACCTAGGACTTTTCCTGCACACTTAAGTAACATCGTTAGAGCACAAATAGTACTTAACTTTGAATCCTTTGCCAATATCAAAATAAGGTTCGATATGGTGCTTCCTGCACCAACACATTGAGCAGGACCAAAATCCAAGGTTATCCAATTTGTACTGACTTGATAATTGGATAGGACCTCAGTTTATATTATGGAGTACGATCCCTTAATCTCGAAATAATAACGGGCATATTTTATTAACTATTGTTTCTTTGATTTACCAATGGGTGAGATCTATTCTGATAGATCGATAGGCCCGGTAAGTTGGGAGATAATATTAATAATATGATGTGTCATTGATTATTGACGGAATCCATGTCCTAGTTAGTCGGGATGTTGATGCCCCCTTGATGAGCTCAAAAGGTTAATCGTTCTAAACCCTGCAGGTGGATTTGATCCGGTGTGATGATAAGGTTGAGTGGTACTAATTAAGGATCCAGAAGTTAATTAATTTGAATTGTCAATAATTTAAATTAATTAATGGGAAATCGAGATCTTAAACACGAGGGGATGGATGACTCCTAATATGTGGGCCCATATGAAAATATGGGGGTTGATGAGGAAGTTCAATTAAGATCCTTTAGTGGAATGGATCTTAATTAATGGATCGGATTTAGATCCATTAGTAGGCCAAGATCCAACTCCTCCTCTTAGTCCCTACCTTAGCCCTATAAATACCCTATGAGATCAAGAAACTGAGGGATAATCCAAGAGTTGATACCCAAGGTCTCTCCTCTCCTCTCCTTCCCTCATTCTCTCCCTTAGGGTTTCGGCCGGCGCAACAAGAGAAGGGAGTTCTCCCTTCTCTTTTCTCCCTACCTCCTTCACCATCTTCTGTCCGAGGCTAGCATAGACAAGGAAGAGGTGTCCTCTTCCTTTTGTGGTGCTCAGCGATGAAGGAAAGAGGGCCAGCGGCCGGTGGTGAGGGGCGCAAGAGAAGCTTGCAGCGGCGCCGCAAGGGTGAGGGAAGAGAGATTTCGTCCGGTTTGGGTAGGGAAGAAGGAGAGTTCTCTCCATCTTCTCCTTCTTCATTTTCCTCTCATGGTAGGCTGCTGGACCGGAGGCTTGGAGGCGGCTCCGGTGGTCAGCGGCGCAAACCCTAGAGACTAGGGTTTTGGTCGGCTAGAAGATTGGATTATTTTGGAGCTCTTGGTGATCTCAGATCGTAGTAGATCGTCTCCCACACGACGTCCGTGAAGGGAGGGACATAAGGTAGAAGATCGTGAGGTGATTGGAAAGGTATAACTCTTTCCATGCTCCTTTGTTTAACCTTATGTCAATTATGTGCTTATCTTGTTCGTCTCGTCATTTCATATTAGTTAGTTTATTATTTTGATTATGGATCATGGTGTATAGTCCATAACCACAAAAGTCGGCGATCAACTTGTGGCCTTTTCCACGATCGAACAGTCGAGCAAATTACAAGGTCGATTTTGGTAATTGGCCAAGTTGTAATTTGGATCGTTCGATATGGCACGAGACGGTCAATGGGAGACAGGTCTTCATTCGGATTAATGTTTAATCCGTATACATGGAGAGGTCTCTCGGATCGACCGAGTATTTGCTTAGGAAACCCGCCAAGCCATACCCAACAGTCTTCGGTGTCCAACCCTCGGCCAGGACTTATTGCCCAATCCATGATCAGGACTTAGTGCCCAATTCTTCGAACCAGGACTTCGTGCCTAGGTTAACTAGGACATTTCATTACTTTGTTACTCCTTTCTTGACTATCCCTTCCTTGTTCATTGTATCACTAACTTAAGCCTATTGTTAAACTTTGAAACACTTAGAGGAGGACATCATTGATGCATCTTGCACCAACAATCTCCCCCTTTTTGATGTTTGACAATATCTTAAGTTAGATTGGATTAATGGGCTAAGTTATAATCCTTGGGATAAAATGAAGAAAAATGATCTAAGTTTTGAAAACCCATTTTGATCCTTTGGGGAAAAATCTCTAACTTCAGCAACTCTCCCCCTTTGTCATACATCAAAAAATGAAAAAAAAATAAATTTGCACCAACAATGAAAAAAAATTTCTTTTCCTTTTGAAAGTGCTTAGTTTAATTCTTTTGAAAGCATATTTTTGATAAAACAATTTTAAAATTCTCCCTTTTTGTTTGAAAAAGACTAAGTACTAGTTAAAAAATGTAAGTACTTAAAGTGTACCCAAAAAAATTGTACTTACAAAGGATTGTGCACTTTGGAAAAATTTTGAGGTTTTAGTAAAATACTTTGAAATTAGATAAATTTTCAGTTAGAAAGATTTTCAACAAAATGCACTCATAAATGATTATGCACTTAAAATAAAATATGCACTTTGGAATTTTTGCAGAAAAAAATTTCTACTTTGGAAAATATTGTGCACTTTAGAAAAATATTAGTTTTTTGAAAGAAATTTTGCACTTTTGAAAAAATACTAGTACTTTTGAGAAATATTTCGCACATTTTGAAAAATGCAAGTACTTTTGAAAAATATATTGAAAAAATGCAAGTACTTTTGAAAAATATTATGAACTTTTTGAAAAATGCAAGTACTTTTGGAAAATATATTGAACTTTTTGAAAAATGCAAGTATTTTTGAAAAATATATTGAACTTTTTGAAAAATACAAGTACTTTTGAAAAATATATTGAACCTTTCGAAAATACAAGTACTTTTGAAAAATATATTAACTTTTGAAAACTATAAGTACTTTTGAAAAATATTTTTTAAAACATAATATTTTACTTAACTTGGTTTCTTTTCCAGTCTGGCACAATCCTAGGAAGCCTTGTTAACTACAATGACATTTCCCTAAGTTTCCTGGAAATTCTCCAAACTTAAGTAAAATTATTTTCAAACAGAGATTCTATAAGCTAAAGAAATAAGTTTTTGAAAGTAATAGTATAAAAATCAAAGTATTTTGAAGGAAAAATTACTTATGTTTTCAAAAGGATTTTGAAAAACAGTGTATGAAAACATATTATTTTGAAATATTTAATAATTCTTTTAATTTGACCTCCCCCTAAACTTGACACAGTCCTTGGAAGCTTGTTGACTACAAGTACTCTTCCTCTGAGTCTTTAGGGTTTGGTTCAGACCAAATGAATTATCTAATAATTTAAAAAAATCCAAAAAATACTTGTCAGAAAGTTTTCTTTTGACTTAGACTCCCCCTAAATTTGACACATCCTAGGAGTCCTTGTAGATCATGAAGAAAATTTCCTCTGTGTCTTTAGGGTTTATCAAAATCAAAAGAATAGTTTTGAATGACATGTTTGAGTATAGTAATTTTCAAGGAGATAATTTTCGAAAACACAATTTGGAATGATAGTAAATTTTTAAAGCACAGTTTTTGAAAGCCATTTTGAAATGATGATAATTTTTCAAAGAGATAGTAATATAATAAAGTTTTTGAACCAATTTTTGAAAACCTTATTTTGAGATGATATTATATTTTTGAAGCATAAGGTTTTTAACAAAAAAAAATCAAAAAAACTTTTGAGAGAATAACAACACTCCCCCTGTACCCAACACCGTTTGACTTTATCTAAGTGCCTTAAGGGACTTTAGTGTTGACCTAAAAGGCTTATGTCTAATTGTGTAGGTCAAACAAATTTTTGAAAAAGATATAATTTTGAAATTTTATAATATATAAACAGCCAGACAAGCATGAAATCCATAAAACATTAGTATGTTAAAGCACTATTTTGAAAATAGATTTTTAGAAAAATATTCTAAGAATTTTGGAAAACAATTTTCGAAAAGCATTTTTCAATTTATTAGTTCTTAACATCTCACCCATTCTAAATGTCTCAATACAATCAAGCAAGGTTGCCTTATGGGTGTATCATGAGATGCTTGAATAATTTTCCTTTGATTTATCGTTAAATCTAAGATTTAATCGAAACTTATGTTAGATTCAAATTTATCAAGTAGTAAGTTGAATTTGAGTTTCGATAATTGGCTTCCAGGTCTTGGTGAGGCACAGAGGCCTTCTTTGGTCGTAGCCTTATTGGAGCAACAACCCTTTCCTTGACAAAGCCTTTTAGTGAAATTTCATTTTCAAATAACTTCATGAAAAATTTTGGTCTAACTAGCTTAGGTTTTGGATCGATAGTTTCGGCTAGTTCCACCATACTAAACAGACCATGTAGGGTACGTCTTACCTTACTTGACCTTATTAAATGGGCTTCCCTAACGTAATATCATCTCACCTCTACCTAATACTATGTTGTTCAAGTTTCAATTAGTCTTTTTTCTTTAACCGTTCTAAATCATGCATAAATTTAAATATGAATGTCATGACATATATATATATATATATAATAGCAAATGCATGAGCATGACAGTTATACATTAGTCAAACAATTCAAATCATTTTACTTAAGTTTCTAATAATGTATCAAATTCCCGATTTGATACATGTCGTGTGAACCCATGAATATACCAACCCACTTTGACATATTTAATATTATTAAATTGATTGTTGCAGTTTGAGTAAGATTTTATTTAATTTGAGTTTAAGTTATTAATATTTTAACTTAAGTTATTTAATATTTTAATTTGAGTTTAAGTTATTAAGATTTTAATTTGAGTTTATGTTATTAAGATTTAGAGTTAACGTTGAGGTTATTTAGGAGTTAATTGGAATTAAATTGATTAAGAATTAAATTAAGGTAAAAATAATTACGATTAACTTAACTAAGAATTAATTAAAATAAAATTAATTAAGGATTAGTTAATTAAGGATTAATTAAAATTAAATTAATTATGAATTAATTAAAGATTTAATTATGGTTAATTGAGGATTAATTAAATTAAGTTAAGGTTAAATAAAGGAATAAATTAAGGTTAAAATTAATTAAAATTTAATTAAAATTTTTAAGATTTAACTTGATTTATGTTTCAAAATTTCTGGTTAATTAAAAGTTGTGGGTTTAATTTCATCATATTCATTATTTCAAAAATAGCTGACTTATCTACTATTTCTTCTTTATTTAATTTTTCAAATTTTTCTAACAATTGTGATTTATTTGAATTTTTGTAAATTATATCAACTGTAGCCTTGATTCTAGAAAATTCAATTTCCTCTTCATCCTCATCATCAAAATCATATCCTTTTACACCTTCATAGTAGGTGGAGTAATTCTCAAAACTACTAGTTAATGTTTTATAATTGTATTCAGGATTATCCAAGAAATTAATAATTATATTATTGTCTAAAAAGATTTCATGTCCACTATTTTCAGAAATACCATCATTATCCTCAGACATATTTTCAATATTCTCAAAAATATCATTATTATCCTCAGAAATATTTTCAATATTTTCAGTGTTATCCTTAAAATTTTCAGTAATATTTTCAACGTTATCCTTATTATCCTCAGAAATTTTTCAATATTTTCAGAGTTATCCTTAAAATTTTCAGAATTAATTTTAGAAATTATTGCATTGACATTGAAGATTAAACGATTAATTTTTGATATTTTAATATTATCTACATTTGATAATAGGTCATGCATGATATTGATTTGACTATGCAATCATTCTAATTTTTTAGAAAAATTATCTAAGTTATCATACGACTGTGCAGGAATTTGAAAATTCTAACAAACGTAAATTTTTCGTACCTTTGACAAACATTGATTCCGGTAGTGTTCATGCCTTTGACATTTGAAGCACTTTATTGACTTTTGTCCCTCTGGACTCCTGGTGTTGGTACTTCCTTTGCTGCCGGTAGTGAAGAACGAGTCTTACGGTAGGACTCTGATTTTTATAGTGTCCTCTCTCCTTGCACTTGAAACACATAATATGAAATTTAAAAATTGGCATACTTAAAAAAAGTGTACCTGATTCACCCCTAGGCTCCCCCTCAACTCCTGGCGTCTTTGCTTCGTCGGCTGTTAGTCCGGTGAAAAGCTACCTGGCTCTGATAGCACTTGTGGGGACCGGTGCCGTCGATAGAGGGGGGGGGTGAATATCGACTTGTAAAAATTATTGCGGAAACTCACCTTTCGTAGACCTTCGAAGTTCGTTCTAGATACAGAGTTAGTAGCATAGTGGAAAAATCGATAGAACAAAAAACAAATTAACAGATTGCATACGGGATTTTTTTACTTGGTTCCCAACCCCCCAGGGTTAGTACGTCCAAGGCCTAAGCACGGGAAACGCCCGTCCAGTAATGGTCTCCTTTTCGGACTTTCCGGAGGCGGAGAAACCCATCTAACAGTGCAAGATTTACAATCACAAATATTTAAGAAATTAAATGCGAAAATTAAATCAAACAAACAAAAGAGTCGAAGACTCGGCTGATCTGGAACTCCGAAGTGCCACGCACTTCCTCCCGGAGCTTCCTTGGTCGCAGAGCTTCGTCGTTAGCGTATTTCTTCCATTCTGAATGCTCAGAATGATCTTGGAATGGTTGTTTTGAGTTGGAGGGTCGAAGTCCCTTTTATAGCCTTTTTACAGGGCGCCTGTGTTGAAGGGGGCGCCTCACAAGGCTTGGTCAAACATCATCTTGGCGCCGAACTCGCAGCAGGGATAAGCTCCCCCTTCCCAGGTGCCTGACCCATACAAGGCACCTGGGAGATCTGAGGCACCTGTGATAACAGGCGCCTGGGAGGTGGCTGCCCAGTCCAGGGCGCCCTATAGCTCTGGGGCGCCTGTTTCAATACAAGCGCCCTAGAGGTCTTCCAGGTAGCTTTTCCTTGTCTTGCTTCCAACATTAGGTACTTGCAATACAATCAAAGACAAGACAAATATGTAGATATATATTCTTAACCTTAACGACTTGATTCTGACTTCAGATTTCTCGTGAAACCCTAGGTCGAACCGAGACCTATGTTCCCATCCCGGGGAACGCACCTTTCACCTACTCCTCTCAGGAGGCGGTTGCTACCCAGCCCATCCGGTTGGACTTTTGCCCAGCTTTACTCACCAGGACATTTGCCCAATCTTACGACCAGGACTTCATGCCCAGTCCACGACCAGGACTTATTGCCCAATTCCACAAACCAGGACTTCGTGTCCAACCCTCGGTCAGGTCTTCGGTGCCCAGCCCTCGGCCAGGACTTATTGCCCAATTCCATGAACCAGGACTTCGTACCCAACCCTCGATCAGGTCTTCGTTGCCCAGCCCTCGGCCAGGACTTATTGCCCAATCCATGATCAGGACTTAGTGCCCAATTCTTCGAACCAGGACTTCGTGCCTTGGTTAACTAGGACTTTTCTTTACTTTGTTACTCCTTTCTTGACTAACCCTTCCTGGTTCAATGTATCACTAACTTAAGCATATTATTAAACATTGAAACACTTAGAGAAGGACATCATTGATGCATCTTGCACCAACATTAATTATATGGTGTGTCGTTGATTATTGATGAAATCCGTGTCCTAGTGAGTTGGGATGATGATGCCCCCTTGATGAGCTCATAAGGTTCATCATATTAAACCCTGCAAGTAGATTTGATCCAACATGATGATAAGGTTGAGTGGTACTAGTCAAGGAGTTAGAAGTTGATTAATTTAAATTGTCAGTAATTTAAATTCATTGACGGGCATACGATATCTTAAACATGAGGGGATGGATGTGCTCATAATAGGTGGAGCCCATATAAAAATATGGGGGTTGGTGAGAAAGTTCAATGGAGATCCTTTAGAAGGAATTGATATTCATTAATGGATTGGTTTTAGATCCATTAGTGGGCCAAGACCCAACTCCTCCTCTTGGTCCCTACCTTAGCCCTATATATATATCCCATGTGATCAAGAAACCAAGGCTTAATCAACCAATTAATCATCAACCCATGGCTTCTCTCCTCCTCTCTCTCTCTTCTCTCTCCTAGGTCACGGCAAGAAGAGGAGACCCTCTCTTCTTCTTCTTTTCTTCTTCCCCTTTCATCCACTTGGTGGATAGCCTCTACTAGACAAAGGGGGAAAACTTCTCTCCCTTTTGTAGTGTGCAGCGGGGAAGGAAGAGGTGACGGCGGCCGGTGGGAGGCGGTGTAAGGGAGCTTGCGGCAGCAGCGCAAGGTAAGGGAAGGAGGAGATTTCCAGTCTGTTTAGGTAAGAAAGAAGGAGCTTTCTCTCCTTCTTCTTCTTCTTCATCTTCCTCTCGAGGGTAGGCTTATGGCTGGTGTGCTTGGGAGCTCCATCTTGGCCGACAGCGCAAGCTTGAAAGGAGAGGTGGTCGGCGGTTTCCAAACCCTAAAGCTAGGGTTTTGCTTGGCGTGAAGAGGTGATCAATTGGAACCCTTGGTGATTCCGATTCTCGGTAGCTCGTCGCCCACACGATGTCCGGGAGGGAAGGGACATAATTAAGGTAGAAGGCTACGAGGTAAACGAAGGTATAATTATCTTCCTTGGCTTCTTGTTATTCTTATCATTTTATGTGGATATTAATTAATTATTATTAAATTGATTGTTTGTTAATCATGTTTAATAATTAATTAATTGGACTTCGATAATAAAGACAAAAACCGGTGATCCACTCGTCGTCTTTTTCGCGGTCAAACAGTTAGGCAAATTACAAGGGTCGATCTTCGAGATTGGCCAAGTTGTAATTTGAACTGTTCGATACGATGACGAGATAGTTGTTGGGAGACGGGTCTCCATGTGGATTAAATTTTTAAGCCGTGGGCATGGATAGGTCTCTCAAGGACGACCAAGTATTTGCTTATGAAACCCACCAAGCCATACCCATCAACTGCTAGGCAGGTTGCGATGAAGAGCTTGATGACGACTACCATGGTCGAAGGTGTTGGTGTCAGAAGCACCAAGATCAACTTATGTTTTCATAATGGGAGAGGGTTCATAAGTTAAGGTTTTATTGTGATCTAACGATGTTACTCAAGTGTGCAGGAAAAGTCCTAGGTAAACTAGGCACGAAGTCCTAATTCTAGGAATTGGGCAATAAGTCCTGGTCGAGGGATGGGTACCAAAGTCCTAATATAGAGTTGGGCAATAAGTCCTGGTCGCGAACTGGGCACGAAGTCCTGATTCGAGGAATTGGGCAATAAGTCCTGGCTGAGGGCTGGGCACCGAAGACCTGACCGAGAGTTGGGCAATAAGTCTTAGTCGCGGACTGGGCATGAAGACCTGATCCAGGAGGATTGGGCAAAAGTCCAACCGGAGGAGCCGATTGGCAAAAAGATAAACTCTCCTGAGAGGCGAGGACGCGTTCCCCGTAGGAGGGAACACTAGGCATCTGTTCGACCTAGGATTCCATTTCAGAAGCCCAAATTCAGAACCAAGACAACTCAGGCTGTTAATTGTGCTTAACATATATTATTTGTTTATTATGTGTGCTTTAGAACTAACCCTGGTTGCAAAAATGAATGGTTGAAAGTTTCTGCTCCCAGGCGCCTGAATGAAGTCAAGCGCCTGTTTGAACAGGCGCCTGTATGGTGACAGGCGCCCAAAAGGGCCAATTCCAAGCCATCTCGAAGCAAGCCTCCACGTCAGCAACTGAGGCGCCTGTGTTGATACAGGCGCCCCAGTCAGCTCAGGCTCCCCAGTTGAGGGATAAGCACTGGACAAGTCTGCGGATGTAGATTCGCACAGGGAAGG
This sequence comes from Boesenbergia rotunda, assembly GCA_024364735.1. Taxonomy (NCBI): domain Eukaryota; kingdom Viridiplantae; phylum Streptophyta; class Magnoliopsida; order Zingiberales; family Zingiberaceae; genus Boesenbergia; species Boesenbergia rotunda. The sequence goes on along the minus strand of JAGFNQ010005438.1, from coordinate 82,412 downwards.
TCACGTGTCAGGTGCACCCTTCAACACAGGCGCCCAAGCAACTACTATATAAAGGGGTTCACCCCCTTGCTTCAGAATACAACCACTTCCAACAATATCTTTCAAGCGCTCTGCTCCAAACACTCTGTGCACAAGTCTCATGCGCCAACAATGACTCGCGGCTCCGATCTACGAATCTTCTTCGGTCATCGATATAAAGTTTTAATTACTATATTTTAAATTCAGTATTCAACCTCAAACTTGTACTATTTTCTGGGAATATAGAATTGCCCATCGTAAACAGTCAAAGACCGTGGGCCTTGGAGTACCAGCTGACTGCGACTCCGAACCAAGTAAAAAATAAAAGTGTTAGCATTGAATTTTTTCGCTGCGTAAATTGCTCTTTTTAATCCAAAAGATGTTTATAGATATTCGCCCCCCCTCTATCGATTCTAAATGATCCCACAGAAGGGACACTAGTTAAGGATCATGTCCTTAAGATGATGGCTCACCTTAATGAGATTGAGGTACTGGGAGCACAGACCGACGGGGAAACCCAGGTCGACATTATACTCCAGTCTCTGCCTAAGAGTTTTGAGCAGTTCTGGCTTAACTACAATATGAACAAACGTGAATATACGTTGGGAGAACTGCTAGGAGAACTCTAGGCGGCAGAGGGGCTCTTTCATCAGAGTTCACAAGCCTTGGTCACTCAGAAGATTTCTACTTCTGTGCCGAAAGGCAGGAAGAAGAAGAAACAAGGTGGGTACAAGAAGACAGCTAGATCACAGGGACCACGGGCTGGCGTGAAGAAGCCGAGAGGCAAGTGCTTCATGAAGGATCGATGTGGCGTGCAGAGGGGGGGTGAATGCACTTTTTTCGGATCGTTGAACTCTACACAGATGTTAGTGCAGGGAAACAATAATATGCAAAAGACAAATAACAATGCTAACACTTTCAGTTACTTGGTATCCACCCAGATGGGTGACTAGTCCAAGGATCCACGCCGCGAGCACCACTTTTCACTATAGAAAAGTCTCCTTTAGGTGGAGAAACCTTCACAGCAATAGCTTCCTCTTTACAGATATAGAATTGAGATTGAGGAAGCAAGGAATCACTTTACAATTCGGCAGCACTTCGTTACTGTACGGAATGGTACAGACACGTGTAACGAGGCCTCCTTTTATAGGTGAAAAGGACAAATTCGCAGTCTGTCCAGACGCCCACCAGTCGACTGCCCCAAGGGCAGTCGACTGGCCCGACATTAAATGCCGGCCAACGGCTAGCAAACAGCTAGCCAACGGCTAGTTTTTGGGGTATACCAGTCGACTGCCCCAAGGCCAGTCGACTAGTCCGAAGCTGCGAACTCTCTGTGGGTTTTGGCAGTCGACTGCCTTTGGGCCAGTCGACTGCCCTGCCTCCCAGCTCAACTCCAGCCACTCCGAACCCTCTCCTTCGCGTGTGCCTTCAGGTCTGCTCCCTTGGCTCGCCCCTTGAAGTCCTCTTCCTCTGGCTATCGTCCCTCGGATGCGCACACAAGCCTTCCCTTGGCTTGCCTCCATGCCACCCTTCACGTGTGCCCTTTGAAGTCCACTTCCCGGCTTGCCCTTGGAGCTCTCCTCCCTCGGCTCTCGTCCCTCGGATAGGTCCACCATGTATGATTCTCCAAGTCCTGCAAACTCAATCACACAAATCAAATACAACATAACACTCTAACTTTAAACTTATTCGCATACACATCAAAACCATGATCTTCCAATCATTTCAAGGACCGATTGCTTCAACAATCTCCCCCTTTTTGATGTGTGGCAATATGTTTAAGTTAGAGATAAATAACAGCAATAGTAATAGCAAAAGATAGCAATTGAAACATTATGAGACATAATAAACCTAAGAGGTAACATCCCCCTTAACCTATGTCCTCTCCACAGTTTCAATTCTAATCATATTCCAAGTTAAGTTTCCACTTAACAACATTAATAAGAATGAAAGACATATCCGAACCTAAGAGGTACCTCCCCCTTAATCCATGTCTTCTTTTCAGGTTTTAACCATTCAAGGTCTAAGTTAGACAAAAATACCTAAAACTACCCATTTTAAGTCAAGAGTCTAACTTAAACCACCCATTCTCCCCCTTTGACACCATCAAAATGATTGCCTCAAGCAACCAATCCCTATGGCATCAAGTGTGAGAATTATTGATTTCTAAATTTTCTTATAGCAGCTGAAAATTACTATACCAGTCGATTGCCCTTAGGGAAGTCGACTGATACGCTATCAGTTTGAATTTACAGGTTTTCTGTCGAAATTCAGAAACTCCCAGAAAATTCCAAAAATTGTAAAATTTTGCGTACATGTTTGAAATGTTATACTCTATCAGGAAAAAATAAGAAACCATATAAAATTTTAAACATGCATGTCTTTTGATAAAAACTCAAGAGTTTTGGAAAACACTACATTTTGTATCAACCTTTGAAACCAATTTTGCAAATGTGTAACTTTTAAAAGCATGACACAATATGTAAAACACAAAATGGTTTTCAAGGGTTTAAAATGTCCAACTATGATCTTTGGCAAAGTGTCCATTGATGAAACACTTGCCTCCCCCATAGTCGGTCTAGTTTTGATATTTTGATACTTTTAATGGTTCAACAATGTGCCACAAGCACAAGTGAGCCAAATGTATCTCCCTAATGGATCAAGCACCCTTTTTCAAGGTTAATGTGTCCAAGATCATTCTATACTTCCACAAAGCACATTCCAAGGCCTCTTCTTAAGGATGTAAATTCTGATTCGGGAAGGGGCTTGGTAAAGATGTCGGCTAGGTTCGACTTTGATTCAACATAGTGTAATTCTATGTCTCCCCTTGCCACATGGTCTCTAATGAAGTGATGTTTCACTTCAATGTGCTTTGTTCTAGAATGGTGAACCGGATTTTTAGTTAGGTTGATCGTGCTTACATTATCACACAGGACTTTGACCTTGGTGTAATGTAGCTTATAGTCCTCTAAGGTGTGCATGATCCAAAGGAGTTGGGAAACACATCCACCCATTGCCACATATTCTGCTTCCGTTGTTGATAGGGCAACGCATGGTTGTTTCCTACTACTCCAACTAACTAATGAAGACCCAAAAAATTGACACCCTCCACTTGTACTCTTCCTATCTAACTTGCAACCCGCATAGTCCGAGTCGGTGTATCCAATTAGGTCAACATTTGGGGTTCTAGGATACCAAAGTCTGACATTTAGGGTTCCTTTCACATACCTTAGGATCCTTTTGACTACAATTAAATGGGACTCTTTTGCATAAGATTGGTACCTAGCACACATACCTACCGCAAAAAGTATGTCGGGTCTACTAGCGGTTAGGTATAGGAGGCTACCAATCATGCTCCTATATTGTTTAGAGTCTACCATTTTATCTTCAAGATCACTATCCATTTTCACATTGGTTCCTATGGGTGTAGATGCTTCCTTAGCATGTTCTAAACCAAATTTCTTTAGCATCTCCTTAGCATATTTGGTTTGAAACACATGTGTACCTTCATTAGTTTGCTTAACTTGAAAGCCTAAGAAAAAGGTTAACTCTCCTACAAGACTCATCTCAAATTCCTCTTCCATACACTTGATGAATTCTTGTAGGAAGTCATTATTTGTTGACCCAAAGATGATATCGTCTACATAGACTTGGGCGACAAATATGTCTTTATCCTTAGATTTTAGGAACAATGTAGGGTCAATTGTTCCTCTTCAAAACCCCTTAGACACCAAAAATGAAGAAAGCCTCTCATACCAAGCCCGGGGGGCTTGTTTCAATCCATACAAGGCTTTTCTTAATTTGAACACATGTCTTGGAAAGTTAGGGTCCTCAAACCTAGGGGGTTGTTCTACATAAACTTCTTCCTTAATGATCCCATTTAAGAATGCCGACTTCACATCCATTTGATGAAGTGTGAAACCCATGTGAGCGGCATAAGCTAATAAAATTCTAATTGATTCTAACCTAGCTACGGGGGCATAGGTCTCATCATAATCCAATCCCTCAACTTGGTTAAACCCCCTAGCTACCAATCTAGCCTTGTTCCTAGTGATTTTACCTTGGTCGTCTAATTTGTTCCTAAAGACCCATCTAGTGGTTACAATGGTACAATCAGTGGGCCTAGGAACTAACTCCCAAACTTCACTCCTTTCAAATTGGTTTAGCTCTTCTTGCATGGCCAACACCCAATCAACATCTCCCAATGCTTCATCAATGGTCTTTGGTTCTAATTGGGAGATTAGAGCTATTTGGCTAGTCTGATCCCTAAAGTATGACCTAGTCCTTACTCCTTGAGTGACATCACCTACAATTTGGTCAATGGGATGATCATGATGATGTCTCAAGGGTCTAGAGGATGTAGGTTCATTTACTCCTTCTTCCTCATCCTCTAGGATACTTCTTACTCCCCCTTGATTATTGCCCTCCAATTGTAGGTCTTGAAGTCTTTGGGAAAGGGGTTGAACCTCTTCTATATCCTTATCAATTGAGGCGTTCCTAGGGTAGGTACTAGTGGTTTCATCAAATTTGACATTTGAGGACTCCTCAATCACTTTTGTCCTCTTGTTGTACACTCTATAACCCCTACTAGTCAATGAATACCCTACTAAGATTCCTTCATCGGCCTTTGACTCAAATTTTCTTAGGTCATCTTTGGTGTTTAAGATGTAAGCTTTACATCCAAAGACCCTAAAATAGTGGACTTGGGGTACCCTTCCATTCCAAAGTTCAAAGGGTGTCTTTCCTAAAAACCTATGTACCAATACTCGGTTTTGAATATAGCAAGCGGTGTTAACCGCTTCGGCCCAAAAGTAGCTAGGAAGAGAGTATGCATTAAGCATAGTCCTAGCGGCTTCTTGTAGGGCTCGGTTTTTCCTCTCAACTACCCCATTTTGTTGAGGAGTCCTAGGGCATGAATACTCATGCTTGTATCCATTTCAACACAAAATTGTGTGAAGTTAGCATTTTGGAACTCCCCACCATGGTCACTCCTAATTCAGTTTATTTTGGTATTCTTTTCATTTTCTACCCTTTTGCTAAAGCTTATGAATAAATTTAGAGTATCGTCCTTATGTTTCATGAAATGAACCCAAGTGAACCTAGAAAAGTCATCTACTATCACTAAGCAATACTTACTCCCTACAAGTGATGGAGTACTATGACAATCAAATAAATCTATATGTAAAAGTTCTAAGGGCAAAGAAGTAGTACTTAAAGTTTTACCTTTGTGTGATACTTTTGATTGCTTACCCTCTTGACATGCATCACATAGCTTGTTTTTTTCGTACTTGATCATTGGGATCCCCTTCACCAATTCTTCCTTGGCCACTCTTGTAATGTTCCTCATGTTGATGTGTCCAAGTCTTCAGTGCCATAACCACCCTTCTTCTTCTTTAGACATGAGACACTTAACAACATTGTTAGTAGCATAAGATAGATCAAGATAATACAAGTTTGCTTCTCTAAACCCTTCTAACATGATAGTGTTTGATTCACATTGTTTTATTACACATTTCTTATCATGAAATTCTACTCTAAACCCGACATCACATAATTGACTTACACTTAATAAATTGAACTTCATATCTTTAATCAAAAGTACCTTATGAATTGAAATAGTGGGAGATACCTCAATTGTGCCCCTACCAATGATCCTTAGCTTTCCACTGTTCCCAAAGGAGACCGTCCCTTCTCTTAGGTAGCTAATAGTGGTGAACTTGCTCACATCCCCGGTCATGTGTCTTGAGCATCCACTATCTACTATCCACAAGGTTGGGGCCTCCTTCACCTTTACCTAGACAACATGGAAAACATATTCTTTTGGTACCCATATCTTAGATCCATAAACATCATTTAAAAATTTCTTAGGTACCCATGCCTTCTTGGTAGTTCCCCTAGCCTCTAATCTCCTAGTTGCACCAATCCTACCGGTGAGTGAAACAAAAGCTACTTCCTTGGTCTTAGGCCTATAACCTAATCCGGCCTTGTTGTATACAGCCCTTTGACTGTTTATGATCATGTCAAGGTTGCTTTATCCTACTTGAAATTTTCTAAGTGCTTTTGTGAGGTCATCTATTTGTTTCCTTAACTCCTTATTTTCATTTTCAGCATGTGAGACATGTGAAGAAGTAGAGCTAGCATGCAAATCCTTAAGTTTAATAGCTTCTACTTTAAGCATGGCAATTTCTTCCTTAAGACCCTTAATTTTGCTTCTAGCCTTAGCTAAGTCCATGTTAGTGCTAGTAATAATTTTCACTAAAGTAGAAGAGGGTAAGCGATGTACCTCACTTACCGAAGCTTCTGACTCTGATGATGATGAGGTGGAGGAGCTCTCATCTTCACTGCTTGAGCTCCGTTCATCGTCTGAAGAATCTGAACCATCTTGTGCCATAAGAGCGAAGTGGGAGACTTGCTCTTCTTCTTCCTCTGAGGATGAGGGATCGTCCCAGGTCGCCTTGAGGTTCGTGGCACTCTTCTCCTTTCCCTTCGACTTCTTCTTGTCATTCTTCTTCCTTTCTTCCTTCTTGTCCTCCCTTTTCTTCAACTGGGGACATTCGTTCTTCATATGTCCTTCTTGGTGACAGTTGTAGCATATGATCTCCTTGGCCTTACCCTTACCTTTGGCCCCTTTCCTAGCATATGATTTGTTAGAAAAACTTTTAAATGCCTTACGAAACTTCCTTACCATAAAGGTTTCTTGGTCACTATCCATGGAGGCGCTTGACTCCTCCGAGTCCGAGGATGATGAGTAGATCACCTTCTTCTTCTCCTTTCTCCTCTTCTTCTCTTTTTCTGCAACAAAAGCAACACCTTTCTCTTTTGCCGAAATGTTAGCTTGTTCGTGCAGTTCAAATTCACAAAATAGATCGTCCAATTTAACTAAAGATAAATCCCTTGATACCTTGTAGGCATCAACCATGGATGCCCACAGGGTGGTTCTCGGGAAGGCTTGTAAGACATACCTGACGATATCCCAATTTTCGATTTTCTCTCCAATTACATGGAGCTCGTTGATCACTTCCTTTACTCTTCCATGCAGTTGACTAACTGTCTCGTTGCTTTTCATGGAGAGTGATTGCAGTTGGGCCACCAACAAGTCCTTCTTGGCTCTCCTGGACTCGTTTGACCCCTCGTTCAGTTCTACCAACTTGTCCCATAGCTCTTTGGCGCTCTTGAATGGCCCCACTTTGTTCAGTTGCTCCTTAGAGAGCCCGCACTGCAGTGTAGTGGTGGCCTTGGCATTTGATTGCGCCCTCTTCATCACTTCTTTGGACCATGTCCTCATGGGTGTAGGATCTCCTCTTTCATCGACGGGCGCCTCGAAGCCATCTGCAACACTTATCTAAGTTTCTATGTCATTCATAAGATAGTATTGCATTCTACCTTTCCAGTACGCGAAGTCGTTGCCGTCGAAGAACGGTGGTCGTGCGGTGGAGTATCCCTCTTGAAACGCCATTTCAGATGTTCTGGTTGATTGTTAGATCTTCCAAAATGCACTTGCTCTGATACCAACTGAAAGATCGATGTGGCGTGCAGAGGGGGGGTGAATGCACTTTTTCCGGATCGTTGAACTCTACACAGATGTTAGCGCAGCGGAAATAATAATATGCAAAAGACAAATAACAATGCTAACACTTTCAGTTACTTGGTATCCACCCAGATGGGTGACTAGTCCAAAGATCCATGCCGCGAGCACCACTTTTCACTATAGAAAAGTCTCCTTTAGGTGGAGAAACCTTCACAGCAATAGCTTCCTCTTTATAGATATAGAATTGAGATGGAGGAAGCAAGGAATCACTTTACAATTCGGCAGCACTTCGTTACTGTACGGAACGGTACAGACACGTGTAACGAGGCATCCTTTTATAGGTGAAAAGGACAGATTCACAGTCTGTCCAGACGCCCACCAGTCGACTGCCCCAAGGGCAGTCGACTGGCCCGGCATTAAATGCCGGCCAACGGCTAGCCAACGGCTAGCAAACAGCTAGCCAACGGCTAGTTTTTGGGGTATACCAGTCGACTGCCCCAAGGCCAGTCGACTGGTCCGAAGCTGCGAACTCTCTGTGGGTTTTGGCAGTCGACTGCCTTTGGGCCAGTCGACTGCCCTGCCTCCCAGCTCAGCTCCAGCCACTCCGAACCCTCTCCTTCGCGTGTGCCTTCAGGTCTGCTCCCTTGGCTCGCCCCTTGAAGTCCTCTTCCTCTGGCTATCGTCCCTCGGATGCGCACACAAGCCTTCCCTTGGCTTGCCTCCATGCCACCCTTCACGTGTGACCTTTGAAGTCCACTTCCCGGCTTGCCCTTGGAGCTCTCCTCCCTCGGCTCTCGTCCCTCGGATAGGTCCACCATGTGTGATTCTCCAAGTCCTGCAAACTCAATCACACAAATCAAATACAACATAACACTCTAACTTTAAACTTATTCGCACACACATCAAAACCATGATCTTCCAATCATTTCAAGGACCGATTGACTCAACACTTCATGTGTAAGCAAACTGGACATTGTAAGGTGAACTATCCCCGTCGTCAAGACAAAGGTATTTCTTCATGCTTAGTCATTAAAACATGTTTAGCGGTGCTATCTACCAGTACCTGGTGCGTTGATATAGGAGTCACTAATGTTGTCTGCGATACTTTGCAGGGGTTTCAGGAAACCCGACGGCTAGCTGATGGGGAAATCGTAGTCTACATGGGCAATGCTATGGAGATGGCAGCAGTTGCAGTGGGAGACATTCATTTATCGTTTGATAGGAATAGAGTGTTGGTTTTGAGAAATTGCTTATATGTACTCTCTTTTAGAAAGAACTTGGTGTCAGCTTCTAAATTAATAAAGGATGGATATTCTATTGCTTTTAATAACAGAGTTGTTATAACGAGAAATAGAGAGATTATCTGTTTGGCTACTATGGTTGGCAATTTGTACACTTTAGAACCAAAAACTCCCACGATGCAAATAGAGGCCAGTAGCTCATCATCTAACCTAAATAAGAGAAAGTTTCATTCCGAAATGAACGCGACATATCTTTGGCATCTTAGGCTTGGTCATATTAATCTTAGTAGAATTTAGAGGTTGATAACCGATGGGCCCTTGGGTTCATTGGTGGTGGAAGACTTCCCAACCTTTGAATCTTGCTTGGAAGGTAAGATGACCAAGAGGCTTTTCAAGACCATGGGGTATAGAGTCAAAAGTATGTTAGAATTGGTTCATTCTGATTTGTGTAGGTCCTTAGTCTATCCAGGGTGGAGGTAGCCTTGAATACTTCGTCTATTTTATGGACAATTATGTTGGATCGAAGAAAATGATAGAGGGGGGAGTGAATATCATTAAAAACCTTTTCGGATTAGGAAGAGAAAATACGCAGCGGAAAGAATTAAATTGCACAAGAACACAAGTAGATTTTTACTTGGTTCGGAGTCACGGTCGGCTCCTACTCCAAGGCCCATGGTCCTTGACCATTTACTTTGGGCAATACTATAATTGCGCAAAAAGATTTACAAGTTATGTACAAGAGTATTTTAGGAAATTGAAATTGCTACACTTTTTGTTACCGACGCCCAATGTGGATTGTATTTCGGAGTAGAGGGTCGTCGGCAGCGCTGGGATCTCGAAGTTAGAGTTTGCCGGGGCACAGTGCTTGAACGAAAAGCTTTGGAGCGTTGAGAAAAAGTGATGTTGAGGCCCTGGGGTCGAGCCCCTTTTATAGTGCTCATACGGGCGCCTGACAGGTTGGGGGCACCTGACACGTGCCCTTCGATCTGCGAATCCTTATCCGCGGGCTCGGTCAGCGCTTATCCTCCCCTACATGGGCGCCTGAGCTGATGGGGGCTCCCGTGACCTCACGGGCGCCTGATCCGGCTTGGTCCAGAGGCTTCGCAGCTATGTTTTGGGTTTTGCCTTCACTCTTGGGCGCCCGTATCTTCACGGGCGCCTGAGCCCATTCGGCGCCTGTCTCCATTCGGGCGCCTTGGCCCAGTGAAGCACATTCACTTGCAGACAATCAGTCCTTCGACCCTGCAAATATGGTTAGTCCCAAAAACACAACAAGTATTAATTACAGCCGTAGTTGTCTTGGTCCTGATTTCGGGTCTCCCAAATGGAACCCTGGGTCGTAACGATGCCTACTGTTCCCTCAATGGGGAACGCGTCCTCACATACTCCTCTCAGGAGAGTTTACCTTTTGCCAACCGGCTCCTTCGGTTGGACTTTTGCTCGATCCCCCTGACCAGGTCTTCGTGCCCAACTTCCGGTCAAGTCTTCTGTGCCCAGCCCCTTGCCAGGACTTCGTGCCCAGTCCTCGACCAGGACTTCTTTGCCCGACTTCCGGTCAAGTCTTCTTGGCTAGTCCTTGACCAGGACTTGTTTGCCCAGCCCTTTGCAGGACTTCTTGCCTAGCGTACCTAGGACATCTTCCTGCACACTCAGTGAACAAGTTAGAACACAACAACATCTTAACTTCTGAACCCTTCGCCATTATCAAAACCCAGGTTTGACTTAGGTGTTGCCTACACCAACAATCTCACCCTTTTTGATTTATGACAACCCGGTTCAAAAAGTTATGTTAAAGAAATAGGTAAAGTAACAGATTTACTTTCCTTCCCCTGGAAGAAATCTCCCCCTGAGTTTTTCAAAAACTTCGTGGGGTTTTGAAAAACGTTTCTAAGTCCTTGTTTCTAAAATTGAAAAGATTTTTCAGGTTTTTCAATACTTAGAAAATTTTCACAAAGGGATTTTTAAGTTAGAAAAAATTTTCCAAAATATTTTGAGTTGGGCACTTAGAAAATTTTTCAACACATTTAGCTTTAGCACTTAGAAAATTTTCAAGAGAATTTTGATACTTAGAAAATTTTCACCAGAAAATTTTAGAGTAAGTACTTAGACTATTTCGAAACCAATTTTGAGTTAAGTACTTAGAATATTTTCAAAACCAATTTTGAGTTAAGTACTTAGTGTATTTTCAAAAACAATTTTGAGTTTAGTACTTAGAATATTTTTGAAAACAATTTTGAGTTAAGTACTTAGAGTACTTTCAAAAACAATTTTGAGTTAAGTACTTAGAGTATTTTCAAAACAATTTTGAGTTAAATACTTAGAGTATTTTCAAAAACAATTTTGAGTTAAGTACTTAGAGTATTTTCAAAAATAATTTTGAGTTAAGTACTTAGTGTATTTTCAAATAGAAATTAATTTTCAAAAAGAACTTAAGTACTTAGAGAACTTTACTTTTTGAAAAAGGAGATAAAAGTTTTGAAAAAAAATTAATTTGAAAAAAAATTAAATTTTAAAACCTTCTTTTCTCTCCTTTCCAATCTCTCCCCCTTTGCCATATATCAAAAAAAGTATAGCAAAAAGAAATTGAGTAATGAAAGTAAGGTACTGTATTGAACCAATTCTAAGTATAAACTGGACCAAATCAATTCAAATTCTCTCTTTTGGGTCCTGTCTAACCCAGTTAGCTACTTACTAACTGCTATAAACAATAGTTTTTGTTAGGGTTAGTCAAGTTAAGTGATCTGATCAAGTTAGATTTTCTAAGCTTGACACTTAACCTGATTACTGTTCAATTGGTATTTATTGCCCCAATTACTGCAGATGCACTGACTTAAAGCATCTTGAATAAAGGCATAGACCTAAGCATCTCAACCCAGTCTAGGTTATCAATCAAAAGTACCCTAAGGTGCTTGTGAGATGCTGGCTTCTAGATCTATAGGTGCATGCAGTTCTAGGGTTAGGGCCTAAGCTAAGTCTATTTGCGAAAAACCCTAGTTTTGAAGCGGGTAAGTTTTGAAAAAAAACTAAGTCGGAAATCATTTTAAATTTTAAAAAAATAAATTTTCAAAAAAGTAATAAAACAATTTTTAAGAAAAACATAAGTAGAGCAGTCCTATTCTACTAAGCATAACCCTAACTGCCTTCTTAGTGAGCTGAACTCAGACTCAGGTAAGGGTTTGGTGAAGATATCAGCTATGTTTGATTTTGAGTCTACATGCTTAAGGACTATCTTACCCCTGGCTACATGATCTCTTACGAAGTGATGTTTAACCTCTATATGTTTAGTTTTAGAGTGTTGGATTGAGTTCTTAGTTAGATTAATTGAACTTATGTTATCAATGTAGACTTGGGTTTGGGTGTAATCAAGCTGGAATTCCTTAAGAGTATGCATCATCCATAAGAGTTGTGCTACACACTCTCCTAAAGCAACATATTCTGCTTCGGTTGTGGATAAAGCCACGCAGTGTTGCTTTCTACTGCACCAACTGACTAGACTATTTCCTAAGAGTTGGAAGCTTCCACTTGTACTCTTTCTATCTAGTTTGCATCCAGCATAGTCAGAATCAGAGTATCCTGACAGGTCAAAAGTTGAGGTCCTACGATACCAAATCCCTACATTTAGGGTGCCCTTAATGTATCTAAGAATTCATTTTAGGGCTGCTAAGTGCGTTTCCTTAGCACAGGTTTGGTATCTAGCACACATTCCTATAGCAAAAAGGATATCAGGTCTGCTAGCTATAAGGTAAAGTAGACTTTCAATCATACTTCGATACAGTTTAAGGTCGACAAGTTTACCTTCAGGGTCACTATCTATTTTTACATTTGTGGCCATAGGGGTACTTATGCTTTTGGAGTTATCCATTTTAAATTTCTTTATTAACTCCTTAGCATATTTGGATTGATGAACATAATTTCCATCCCTAGTTTGCTTAATTTGTAGTCCTAAAAAGAAGTTGAGCTCACCAAGTAAGCTCATTTCGAATTTGTTTTCCATTATTTTTACAAATTCTTTTAAGAAATTTGAGTTGGTGGATCCAAAAATTATGTCGTCAACATAGATTTGGGTAATGAAAATATCTTTTTCTAAGGTTTTAACAAAAAGAGTTGAGTCAATTTGTCCTTGGTTAAATTCCATAGAAATGAGGTAGGTTGATAGGCGTTCATATCATGCCCTAGGTGCTTGTTTTAGTCCATACAGTGCCTTATTGAGTTTGTAAACGTGGTCAGATTTTTCTAGGTCCTCAAAACCGGGGGGTTGTCCTACATAGACTTCTTCTCTAATAAAACCATTCAGAAAGGCTAACTTTACATTCATTTGGTAGAGTTTAAATCCTTTATGGGCTGCAAAGGCTAGCAATATTCTAATAGACTCAAGTCTGGCTACTGGGGCATAGGTTTCGTCATAGTCTAACCCTTCGACTTGACTGAACCCTTTAGCTACTAAGCGGGCTTTATTTCTAACTATTTCCCCTTGGTCATTTAACTTATTCCTAAATACCCACTTAGTATCAATAATGGATTTGCTCTCAGGTTTAGGTACTAGTTCCCAGACTTGGTTCCTTTCAAATTGGGCTAATTCCTCTTGCATTGCAATGATCCAATCAGGATCAGGTAAGGCTTCCACTATAGTCTTAGGTTCAATTTTTGAAATCAGTGCGATCTGACTAAGATTTCTATAGGAAGACCTAGTTCTGACTCCTAAGGTTGGATCAACCACAATTTGATCAGTTGGGTGACTGAGTCTGGGTTTCTTGGTTCTTCTAGAAATTGGTTCAGCCTCAGGTCCGGCTGGACGGTTCGGTTCAATATTTGGTTCAACTACTTGGGTTGGTTCAATTATTGGTTCAATTGACTCAGTAGTTGGTTCAATAGTCAGTTCATTTAGAGGTTCAACTAGTGGTTTAATTGATGTTTCACTAATTTTTTCATTATCTTCCTGATCAATATTTGATGGATTCAGGTTTGGATTATCAGATTTTGAATTAGTTTCCTCATCAAATATTAAATTGGTTGTTTCTTCAATTTTGTTAGTTTGATTATTGTAGACCCTATAGGCTCTACTTGTTGTTGAATATCCTAAAAATATTCCAGGGGTTGACTTGGACTGGAATTTTCCTAGATAGTCCTTGGTGTTGGTGCAGGAAGCACCATATCGAACCTGGTTTTGATATTAGCAAAGGATTCAAAGTTAAGGGTTGTTTGTTATCTAACAATGCTACTTGAGTGTACAGGAAAAGCCCTAGTGAAGGAATGCTAGGCACTGGCGAAGGACTGCCAGACAGGACAAGCCCTAGCAAAGGACTGCTAGGCACTGGCGAAGGACTGCCAGACAGAACAAGCCCTAGCGAAGGAATGCTAGGCACTGGCGAAGGGCTGCCAGAAGAAAAAACCTAGCGAAGGGCTGCTAGGCACCAAGCGAAGGGAAGCTTGGTAACTCAAGACCTGGCGAAGGACTGCTAGGCAAAAGTCCAACTGGAGGATCCGGTTGGCACCAGGTAAAACTCTCCCGAGAGGAGTAGGTGAGGACGCGTTCCCCTCGAGGGAACATTAGGCGTCGGTTCGACCTAGGGCTCCATTTTGGAGATCCAAAGTCAGAACCAAGACAGCTAAGGCTGTTTTAACTAACTTATTATTTGCTGTTTTGGACTAACCCTGGATGCAGGACCGAAGGACTGTGTTTCTGCAACTCAGAGAGCCTCAAAGGAGTGAGGCCGTAGCTGAGCAGGGCGCCCCGGATGTGTCGGGCGCCCCAGAGTCAACCCAAGTCAGCAGAGAGGTAAACGCCCCGATAGCAGCGCAATCGGGGGCGCCCCGCGTGTGTCGGGCGCCCCGCATGTCGGGCGCCCCGCGTGTCTCGGGCGCCCACTGTGCCACGCCACTGAAGGCGGCTGCAGCTCACCCTCGCGAAGCCTCGGTGATAAAGTTTGACCGGTCAATCGGGCGCCCCGTGCGCGTCGGGCGCCCCAGTCAAAAACAATCCCGAAGATAACGAGATCAGCTTTGACTAGAGCATCGCCGGATCTGCAGCCACGTGGAGGGCGCCCCGAGCATGTCGGGCGCCCCCTGCCCTATATAAAGAGGGCCTCGACCCTATTCTTCAACAACGAATTCCTTCGACAATTCTACGCTCTTCTGCTTCCACGACACGCTCCAGAAAGCTGCCAACTCAAGCCGACGACGTCCCGCTGCTCCAGAACTTCAATCTTCACCGGACGTCGGTAACAAGAGTTGTATTTAAGTTTACGAGAATATTTTTATTATTATTTGTGTGTAAACTTTTGCGAACTTATAGAATTGCCCGCAGAAAACGGTCAACGACCGTGGGCCTTGGAGTAGGAGTCGACCCAGGCTTCGAACCAAGTAAACCAGCTGTGTTTACGTTATTGTGTTCTCTTTTATTTCCGCTGCGCACCCGCTCTTTTTAAATCCGAACGAATTGCGACATTCACCCCCCCTCTCTCGCATTTCTCGATCCAACACTTGGTGTTTAGGATATGGACTTTGCACCCAAAGACCCTTAGGTAGTGTAGGTTTGGAAGTTTATGATAGTATAATTCATAGGAAGTTTTATTATGTCGTTTGTTGATTAGGACCCTATTTTGTATATAGCAAGCCGTACTAATTGCTTCTGTCCAAAATTGATTAGCTAGATTGAATTCATTGAGCATAGTCCTAGCGGCATCCTGTAGGGTTCTATTTTTCCTTTCTACTATCCCATTTTGCTGGGGGGTTCTAGGACACGAAAATTCGTGAATATACCCGTTTATCCTATAAAATTCCTCGAACCTTTGATTCTCAAATTCTCCCCTGTGATCACTCCTATGTCTTTTGATTTTGGTATCATTTTGATTTTCAATTATCTTACAAATATCAATAAACAGGTTTAGGGTTTCATCCTTAGCCTTTAGGAACCTTACCCAAGTAAACCTAGAGTAATCATCGATAATTACTAAGCAGTACCGATTTCCGCTTATTGACTTGGCTCCATGTGAATCAAATAGGTCAAGGTGCAGGAGCTCAAGTGTGGTTTGAGTTAGGTCTGATTGAATTTGTTTGTGATTAGACCTGGTTTGTTTACCTTGGTTGCATGAGTCACATATCATGTTATCATGGTTCTTAATTTTTGGTATTCCTTTAATTAAGCCAAGTTGGGTGATTTTTGAAATTAATCTTAGATTAGTGTGAGCTAATCTCCTATGCCAGAGGTTTGATTCTTCTAACTGAGTTAAGAAGCATTTAGGTACTAAGGGTAGGTTTATAGTATAAACGTTATTTTTCCTAGTGCCCTTAAGCATAACTTCTGAGTCTTGCAAATTTCTAATCAGGCAGTCAGAGTTGGTAAAGGTAACTACATAGCCAGTATCACATAATTGACTTATACTAAGCAAATTAAATTTAAAGTTCTCAACCAAGAGTACCTTTTTAATTACAAAATCAGATTTGAGTTCAATGTTACCTGACCCATTGACTTTAAGTGTAGCATTGTTGTCAAATGCTACTGAGCCTAGGTTCTTGAACTTGAGTTTGGTGAATTTCAATTTGTCCCCAGTCATGTGCCTGGAGCACCCGCTATCCAACATCCATTGGTCCAAATCTTTATGTTCCTACACATAAAGAATTTATTGATTTGGATCCAATTAGAAATAAAGATAGCTTAAATTGATTTTCACAACCTTGTATGTCTCACCCAATCTATAGTTATCAATCACGTTAACCTTATGGGTTTTGTGAGACAGGTTTTAATAGAAGTAAAGATTTTATTTTAAAAAAAATGATTAATTTTGAAAGGTTGAATTAATTTTGAAAACAGTTTAATTGAATTTTAATTTTACAAAGTGGTTGAATCTATGATTAATTGAAATTTATGTTAGATTCAAATCTGACAATAGTAAAGTGAATTTGGTTTTCAATAATCGGCTTCCAGGTCTTGGCGAGGCACTAGGCCTTCTTTGGCCGTAGCTTTATTGGATCATCAACCCTTTCCTTGACAAAGTCTTTTATTGAAAATCCATCTTCAAGTTACTCCTTGAATGATTTTGGTCAAACTAGTTTGGGTCTTGGATCGGTAGCTTCGGCTAGTTCCGCCAGAATGGCTTTCCTAACGTACTATCATCCCACCTCCACCCAATACTATGTTATTCAAATTTCAGTTAATCGTTTTAGTCCTTAGTCTATCCAGTCCTAGGTCTAAGCATGACAATTTGCAGAAAATAAATAAACAATCAAGCATGCAATTTTAAATAAAGAAAAGAATTTATCTAATTATAAAAATTATTTTTATGTTGGCTCCCCCTGGACTAAAGCCACGGTAATGATTAGGAAAGATATGAATCTTGTCCTTGGGGATCCAATATTGGTTTGGTCCAGCTTGGTTGTTCTGGCAAAGTTTGGGTACCCATGCCTGAACTTTAGGTCTAGATTGGTTCAATAAAGTATAGTATGACCGTTGTCTCGACTTGGTTCAATACCCTAACCCGGATCGATTTAGAACGGACTTCTGTTTTCCAAGGATCATGTCAAGACCCTTGGATCCCGAAGTGAATCGTTCTAAAGACGCTCTAAGGTCCTTGACTTGAGTTTTCAAGGAGGAGTTCTCTTTCTCAAGCTTTTCAACTTGAGTAGAGGTTCCTTCTTGAACCTTCTCGGTCAAAGATCTAGAGTCAGCTCCCTCTTTCAGGAGTTTTACTTCCTATTAGAGGGACTCGACTCGGATTTTGTCATTCGCCAAGTTACGAGATAAGTAGGCAATTAACTTTGATAATTCTATTTCAGAGTAACCACTTACAGTTATTTTGACGTTCTCCGAAATGGTGAGTCTTCCATCGTCCGGCTCCGATTCTGATCCAGTGTCGATGTCTTCCGAAGCGGTCAAGGCAAGAATGTTCAATTGTGGGTCCTCTTCTTCTTCGGAGGAAGATTCGTCCCACGTGGCTTGAAGAGCCTTCTTCCTTCGAGTCTTCTTAGCTTCTTTTAGATTAGGGTACTCTGATTTGTAGTGTCCCTTCTTGCTGCATTCGTAGCAGGTCACATTTGATTTGGTCTTTGATGTTGAGGGTTCAGCTGGATCTTCCTTCTTTCGGCTGGCTTTTCTTTTGTTGGTTTGATGTTTCAGCTCCTTGTAGTAGTCCCAGGCTAGTTGAACCAGCTTGGGTCGATCCCCTTCATTGTCTTCTGAGTCTGAGTCTGAGTCAGACTCAGGTGCAGGTTGAGGCTTTTTCTTAGCCACCTTTCCTTGGGGGTTTTCCTGCAAGAAAAGAAATACCTTTCTCGGCCAAAGTGCAGTTAGTCTGCTCATGTAGTTCTAATTCTGAAAATAATTCATCTAATTTAATTTTAGAAAGATCCCTAGAAACTTTGTAAGCATTTACCATAGATGCCCACAAAGTATTTCTTGGGAAAGCGTTTAGGGTATTCTTGATAAGGTCACGGTTTTCTACCTTGTGACCGATTGTGTGCAGGTCGTTCATCAGCTCCTGAATCCTGGCGTGGAGCTCAGCTGCTGACTCGCCTTCGTTCATTTTAATTGTGTATAATTTGTTCAGCAGTAGGTCCCTTTTGCTGATTTTGGTGTCGGAGGTACCTTCGTGCAATTCAATCAGCTTACTCTAGAGTTCTTTCGCACTGTTGAAGGGACCCACCTGATTCAGTTCTTCTTTGGTTAATCCACACTGCAGCGTCTGGGTTGCTTTTGCATCAGCCTCGATCTTTTTCTTCAGCGAGGCATCCCATTCTTTGTAGTGTTGTGCTACTCCTTCAGTATTTTTCGGGATTTCCAGGCCAGATTGGATAATAATCCACATATCCACCTGAGTTTTCAGGTGGACTTCCATCCGACTCTTCCAATAGGAGAAATCTTCTCCACTGAAGAGTGTGGTCTAGCTGTGCTGAAACCCTCTTGCATGGCCATTTATAATTTCTAAAATAAAAAAAATAAAGAAATTTTGTCCCAAGACTTGGTCTTGGATTAGTAGTGCGGGAATAAAATAATTGAGAAAATGCGATCGAGTGGTGTTGCACCAACCTCGATTAACGAGAAAAATTCAAAAAAAAAGAAATTACAATTTTTCGTAAAATCCGAAAAACTCTCAAATTGGTGGTTGCACCAAATTTGAGCCACCTGCTCTGATACCACTTGTTAGATCGAAGAAATTGATAGAGGGGGGGGTGAGTATCGTTAAAAACTTTTTTGGATTAGGAAGAGAAAATACGCAGCAGAAAGAATTAAATTGCATAAGAA
Source organism: Boesenbergia rotunda (assembly GCA_024364735.1). Taxonomy (NCBI): domain Eukaryota; kingdom Viridiplantae; phylum Streptophyta; class Magnoliopsida; order Zingiberales; family Zingiberaceae; genus Boesenbergia; species Boesenbergia rotunda. The sequence goes on along the minus strand of JAGFNQ010005438.1, from coordinate 63,388 downwards.
CACAAGTAGATTTTTACTTGGTTCGGAGTCGCGGTCGGCTTCTACTCCAAGGCCCACGGTCCTTGACTGTTTACTTTGGGCAATACTATAATCGTGCAAAAAGATTTACAAGTTAAGTACAGGAGTATTTCAGGAAATTGAAATTGCTACACTTTTTGTTACCGACGCCCGATGTGGATCGTATTTCGGAGCAAAGGGTCATCGTCGGCGCTGGGATCTCGAAGTTGGAGTTTGCCGGGGCGCAGCACTTGAACGAAAAGCTTTGGAGCGTTGAGAAAAAGTGATGTTGAAGCCTTGGGGTCGAGCCCCTTTTATAGTGCTCAAACGGGCGCCTGACAGATTGGGGGCGCCTGACACGTGCCCTTCGATCTGCGAATCCTTATTCTCGGGCTGGGTTAGCGCTTATCCTCCCCTACTTAGGCGCCTGAGCTGATGGGGCCGCCCGTGACCTCACGGGCACCTGATCCGGCTTGGTCCAGAGAATTCACAGCTATGTTTTGGGTTTTGCCTTCACTCTTGGGCGCCCGTATCCTCACGAGCACCTGAGCCCATTCGGGCGCCTGTCTCCATTAGGGAGCCTAGGCCCAGTGAAGCACCTTCACTTGCAGACGATTAGTCCTTCGACCCTGCAAACAAGGTTAGTCCCAAAAACACAACAAGTATTAATTACAACCGTAGCTGTCTTGGTTCTGACTTCGGGTCTCCCAAATGGAACCCTAGGTAGAATCGACGCCTACTGTTCCCTCGACGGGGAACGCATCCTCACCTACTCATCTCAGGAGAGTTTACCTTTTGCCAACCGGCTCCTCCGGTTGGACTTTTGGCCGATCCCCCTGACCAGGTCTTCGTGCCCAACTTCCGGTCAGGTCTTCTATGCCCAACCCCTTGCCAGGACTTCGTGCCCAGTCCTCGACCAGGACTTCTTTGCCCAACCCTTTGCCAGGACTTCTTTGCCCAGCCCTTTGCCAAGACTTCTTGCCTAGCGTACCTAGGACTTCTTCCTGCACACTCAGTGAACAAGTTAGAACACAACAACATCTTAACTTCTGAACCCTTTGCCATTATCAAAACCTAGGTTTGACTTAGGTGCTGCCTGCACCAACAAATTATTCAAGGTATAGATACATTTACTTGATGTACCTCAAGTCTGAATACTTTGATGAGATCAAAGAGTTCAAGGTTAATGCGGAAAAATATCAAAGTAAAAGTGTTGAGGCAATCTGTGGTCCGGAGTGACCAAGTGTTTTGATGTTTGGGCAAAGGGTTTAAGTTAGGTTTCCCTTGTGTTCTAATATGTGTATGTTGAGTGTGCAGGTTGTACAGGTTTATACATGTTGAGTCAGCTGAGGCAAGGGACAAGAGCCGAGGGAGGAGGACTCCAAGGGCAAGTCAGGAAGTGAACTTCAAAGGGCACACGTGAAGGATGGCATGGAGGCAAGTCAAGGACTTACGTGCGCATCCGAGGGATGATAGCCGATGGAAGAGGACTTCAAGGGGCAAGCCAAAGGAGAGGACCTGAAGGCACACGTGGAGGAGGGCTGAGAAAGTGAGTAGGAGTGCTGTGGTAAGCTGGGCAGTCGACTGCCAAAACTCAGAATGGATTTGGCCCTGGACCAGTCGACTGCTCTGAGGGCAGTCGACTGGTGTACAACTGGATTCAAACGTTGGGGTTGTCAACGGTCGAATTCTGAGTGGGGCAGTCGACTGCCCTGGGAGCAGTTTGTTAGTATTGTGAGAGAAGTGTCCTAAGGCAATCGCCTTATGATTGTAATCATTTATTTTAATAAATGAATATTCACTATTTGAGTATATATGTTTGTGTATTTGATTGAGATCTTAAACTCATTTACTGAATATCCGCAATACAATTCACGGCATGAGAGAGAATTTATGATGAATTCACAACTAGTGATTATCTCTACATGTGCAATTGTGAAATATTGAAATTGTCCCTAGTCGATGAATTGATAAATACGGACACTATCAATTCTGTTGAGACTAGCATGGGTTATTCTCTAATCAGCTGATTCTCACTGGCTGGAGACATTGGGATGTCCGGAGATAAACATGAATGCTAGTTAAGGGAACTAGTTCATTGGAGTGACTGACTGTAAAACTTCATATGGTAATCTACATAAAGATATGTCAATGAAGTTCTTACTGCAGCTTTAGTACGATGTTCCTTTGACTTGCGGTGTTCAAGTCATCTTGGTCATGGAGACTTATACTTTGACATCTTAAGCAAGCATCTCTAAGGAGGTCTGGACCCAGGATGGTTGGGTATAAGCCGAAGTGCCCGAAGATGTTTGAACAGCCTACAAAGGATTCACCACTCCTTGCGAGGAGATGTATACCCAAGGCCTATCGTCGGATTGTTACTCGAAGCCTCTGGCCAGAGCATCACATGTTCAGACTATGAATCTCTCAGATACATGAGAGTAATTAGAATCCGTAGGACGAGAAAAACATTGCTTGGGCTAGGTGTGACGTAGTCAGCCTAGTGGGGACTGACACACATAGACCGTGTCCTGAACCAAGTGGGTATAAGATGGTGAAGGGAATGGGGCACGACTCATTATAGCTGCTGAAGGGTTTCAGAATTATTTCTGAGGTCAACCGTTGATCATTCGATTAATTAGGGGTCATGATGTACTACTAGGTGCCACTCATGATCGTTCTATAATTGGTTGATTATAGACGACCAACATAAATCGAAAGCCTATTTAGTCACACGCACTACGAGTAATCCGAGGGATTTAAAATGAGTTGAAAATTGGATTTTCCGATCAAGAGAGATAAGTCGAATCTGAATTTTTCAGAGACGCATCGGAAGCATAAAATGGTTAAGTCTTTTGAAGACTTATTGGACGAATTAAATGAGTTTAATTCATATGGTCTTGGCTTGGGTTTGGCCGGCCAAAGAGGGTCCCCACCCTCTTTGTTTGGCCGGCCACATCAAAAGGGGAGAACCAAATTGTTTGGTTCAATTTATAAAATAAACCAAGTGTGTTTTGTTTTATAAAATTATGGATGATATAAATTTTATAATAAACCAAGGTTTGGTTTATTTTTCACGGAAATTAAAATGAACCATGGATTGGTTTATTTTATTTTATAAAATCAATAATGGATTGATTTACCATGATAAAGAAATTTATATAAAGAAATTTATTTTTCATGGAAATTAAAATGAACCATGGATTGGTTTATTTTATTTTATAAAATCAATAATGGATTGATTTACCATGATAAAGAAATTTATATAAAGAAATTTATATAAAGAAATTTCTTTCCATAAGAAAAGGGAGACATGGTTGTTTTTATCATAAATTAAATTATGAAAAAAAACTTGGCATGATGGAATAATTCATAGAAAAATTTATATGATAAATTTCTTATGAAAATTTATTCCATAAAAAGGAGACTTGGCGATTGAGAGGCTACTATATAAAGGAACCAAGGAAAGGCTTGGAGATTAATCTAAGAGATCTAGAAATAAGCCCCCTCTCTCTCTCCTTCTCTCCCTCTCCCTCCTCTAGTGCCGCCGGTCCTAAAAGGAGGACCCCTTTATTGCCGTGAGCTTCATCCACCAAGCAGCTGCCGAAGAAGAAGAAGAAGCGGGCGCAACTCCTTCCTTCCTCCTGGAATCTTGATTCCGTTCTTCGTTTGGTGGTTAGTCTTCCCATCTCTCTCTTGGTATTCTTGTCATGCCTTTGGAGAATCTAGTAGTTCTTGTCGGCACGAAACTCGTGGCTTTGCGAAGTCATCCCAAAGAAAACTCGGCATGGACGTGAATAGAGGCGGAGCTTCCAAGGGACGCTTACGGTTAGATCTCGTCCCTTCCTTCGAGTTACGCGAGGTATTAAGTAAATTAGTTTACTTTCTGCAAAATTTTAATATATGATCATGTCTACACAATATAAGGTTGCATGCTTAGATGTGTGGTTAAATAATTTGGGAAATTATTTATGCTAAATCTTCCGCTGCACGTAATAAATTTTAAAATTACGAACCCGCATCCATGTCAACATGCACCCGGTCCCAACACAGTCGACTACCATCGAGGTTTTCAGCCCGAGTTCTATTTATAGAGAACTCGGTTTGGGCTGGGATTCTTGACGAAACAAGCTTGGTTAAGGCTTGTTAGTAGTCTCTTGAGTCCAGATCGTGTCAAGGCGCTGTGGCGAGGTTTCTCCACCCATAAGGAGCGACAAGGACTAGCCAGAGGTTATCTGGGGAGTGATCCACCGACGGATTCTTGGATTAGTCACCCGTCCGGCCAAGTAAATCGTTCGTGTTAGCATTGGTTAGTGATTTTGTTATTGTTTTATTGTATATTCCGCTGTGCAACTAATCGTGTAGGAAGAAAGGTGTTCGAGAAGTGCTATTCACCCCCCTCTAGCACGCCAAGACGATCCTACAGTTGGTATCATAGCGAAGGACCGCTCGTGATTGGACTAACTGCCAAGAAGAGCAAAAGCTAGAGGGAATAACATGGAAGACAAATTCGGAGACGACATCTACACTCCGCCGGCCTACGACCAAGAAGATTTCGGGTATTGGAAGTCACAGATGGAGACATGGTTTGGGATGGAGTGGGACCTTCGAATCGCGCTTGAAGAGCCATATGAAGAGGCTTAGACCTAGGTATTGGAATCAAGAACAACAAGATCAAGCGAAAGCAAATGAAAAGGTAATTAGTATCTTAGTAAATCTTTTGCCTAACAACATTTTGAGTCATGTAGGAGTGTATCAAAATGCATCTAAATTATGGAGCAAATTGAAAGAAATTTATAAGAGCCCTATACAAGCCCAAGTAGTAGAGGAGCCCAAAGAAGCAAGGTCAATAATTCAAGCAGACCAAGTGGAGGAAGAAGTGTCAACTTCATCAAATGAAGGAGCACTAGAAAGTGAGAGGTCATCCACCTCATCTAGTGAAGAAGAGGAGGTCACCACCTTAAGGATTGAGGGGGAGGAAAGACCCTCAATCATACAAGAACAAGAAGAAGCCTCTACCTCCACCAAAGCTAAACTGAAAGAGCACATTACATGCTTTGGTTGCAACGAAAAGGGGCACTACAAGGACAAGTGCCCAAAAGGTAAAAAGGAGGTAAAATCTAAACTCATTTCAAGTTCTTTCAAATCTAACATAAAGTGTAGGACTGGAGAAATCCAAGAGAAGAAGAGGAGGATTCGATGCTTCACGTGTGGTGAACTAGGGCACTACCACACCAAGTGTCCAAGGAAGAAAGAGCTCAAGAAAATGAGACACTTGAGGAGATGGGAGAAAGAAGAAAGAGGAAGCAAAGATCACAACAAGAGGGAACTTCAAGGGTAAGGGAGGTAATTCCTAACCCTAGGGTAAAATGTAATTCAATTTCAAGTTCCTCATCACATATTCAAAATAATGTTAATCATTCATCCATGCATGCTAAATTTAACGAAAATTGCTTACTTGTGCATAACTTTGGGTTTAGATATAAAAATAGGACTAGGAGTAACAAGGTAGATCAAAATCCTAGGAGAAGCATGCATCATGATCAACCCAAGACCTCTGGACCTAAGGATCATGGTACTAATCCCAAGAAGGGGAGGAATGTGCCTAGAAAAATGGGTAGGTCTAGGAATGTTCAAAGTGGACCTATGGACTCTAAGGTTAAAGGTCTAGAAAGGGAAAATCAAGCCTTGAGGGTAAGGCTTGATAAATTAGAAAAGACCTTAGAAAGATTCAAGGTTGGATCTAAAGATCTAGATATGGTGTTGTGTAGTTTGAAATCCAACTATGATAGATCGGGATTGGGATACCGGTCTAAGACCTCTAAGGCTAACAAAAAGAAGTGTGCTGGGGAGTCATACAATCATGGTAAGGAGGGAAAGTCCAAGGATGGCAAGGGAATGCCATCCAAAGGCAAAATGAGTGACTTAACCAAGGACAAGGTGTTCAAGGTTAAGAAGGTCAATTTTGTAAGCCAAGAGTCACCGAGGGAATATCGGTGTGGTCTAGTGTTTCTTGAGTCACCTAAGGAGGTGGCTAGGGCTAAGAGCTCAAGGGGGAGCTCTAGGAGCCTTTGGGATATATGGTGAATGGACCCTAGGAGAGGTGCTCCTAGAGGTCTAGATGAACCATGGGATGTGCCAAAAGAGATGGAGACGGGTTTGAGTCTCAACTTTTGGGTTTTGGCACATTGATTATGTGTTTCATGCATGGAAATATGACATTGGGGTCATATAGCATGAAGGTTGGTTTTTGATGTATAAATGACATGTAAATCAATGCTAGGGATGGATTGTGGGTTGACATGGGCAAAGACATCAAGAGGAAACCAAAACTAGGACTTTAGGTCAAGATTCTATTGAACTTTTTAGCTAGTTTTGGGTTTTGTGTCAAACATGGGAATGGTGATAGATATATTTTGGAATGTATTTTTTCCAAGTAGATATGGATACCACAAACCTCTCCACAAAATTTGGGATTTTTTGGAGATTTGTGAAATTTTTGGTGCATTTCTGAACTTCATCAGAAAAGGCTGAAATTCTGTGTTTCAGAGTATCAGTCGACTGCCATTTGGGGCAGTCGACTAGTAAAGGCTGAAATAAGTTTTAGTAGCTGGGTATGTGTCCAAATGATGCAAAACAAGTGTATGGGGGGGGGCTAATACACATTGTTTATGGTCATTAAAGATTAAAAGAACCAATGATTGGGATATTTTTGAGTTCTTTTTGATGTTAGGCAAAGGGGGAGAAGTGTTGGGTTTAATTTGGGAAACCAAACACGCCTTTGCAAGAAATCCTAGGTTCAGGGGGAGATAAGATAAAGGGGGAGCATGGTTGCTCCATTTTTGGCGTAAGGGAAACCTTGGAGAGGTTCTTAAAAAGCCTTTGTAAGTCCAATATAAGGGGAGCTTTGGAAAAGCTTTAAAATGCCTATTTTGTGGAAAATCCTAGCTTGGAGGGATAGGTGTGAAAATTCCTAACTTGAAGGGTTAGGTGTGAAAAAATCCTAGCTTGGAGGGCTAGGTGTGAAAAATCCTAACTTGGAGGGTTAGGTGTGAAAAGTCCTAACTTGAAGGGTTAGGTGGTGAAAATTCCTAACTTGGAAGGTTAGGTATAGGATACCTTGGGATAGGATCCATGTATGCATTGCATATACATTTGTTTAGCATTGTTTTGCTATTCTATACTATTTGTTTTCCCTAACTTAGACAAATTGCCAAACATCAAAAAGAGGGAGATTGTTGAGGCAATCTGTGGTCCGGAGTGACCAAGTGTTTTGATATTTGGGCAAAGGGTTTAAGTTAGGTTTCCCTTGTGTTCTAATATGTGTATGTTGAGTGTGCAGGTTGTACAGGTTTACACATGTTGAGTCAGCTGAGGCAAGGGACAAGAGCCGAGGGAGGAGGACTCCAAGGGCAAGCCGGGAAGTGAACTTTAATGGGCACACGTGAAGAATGGCATGGAGGCAAGTCGAGGACTTGCGTGTGCATCCGAGGGACGATAGCCGGTGGAAGAGGACTTCAAGGGGCAGGCCAAAGGAGAGGACCTGAAGGCACACGTGGAGGAGGGCTGAGAAAGTGAGTAGGAGTGTTGTGGTAAGCTGGGCAGTCGACTGGGGTTGTCCAGTCGACTGCCAAAACTCAAAATGGATTTGGCCCTGGACCAGTCGACTGCTCTGGGGGCAGTCGACTGGTGTACATGTAACGCACACCCTTTTCCCACACCTCGTGGTGTGGCGAGATAGGCGTCGTTACACTAAACATACATGTGCATAAAAACATCTTAATGCAGCGGAATCATTTTTTTTCTAAACATGCTTTTAACCATGCAACTAAACACATGGAACATCTATACATGGCATCATATCATAACTTAACCATTCCATAGCTTATTCATAAACGTAGCATCATGAGTCTTAAGTCACTCATTTGTCATAATCATAAATCATAGCATAAAATTTAAGAAAACATTTTCACACCCAAGACATGCATTATGTGAGAATATAAGAATCTTTTGCCAACTCATTGCTACACACACACACATGCTTCTGCCTCTCCTGTGGCTTCCCTTAATAGCTTCTTGCTTGATCTGCGGTACAAGGAAAATAAAACTATAAGCACATAGGCTTAGTAAAACCCTTTCCTACTCACTAAAACCATACATCACATAAGCGTAAACATATCAAGTATCTGACATAGCGTAACTTCGAACATAAACATAAGCATAGTCATGGCATAAGTCATAAGCATATGAATAATTCGCATAGCATGATTCCTAACATCACCATAGGTCTACAACCTACTTAGCATGGCATAAATCTTAACATACATGAACATGAAACATACACACGTGAACACGAAGCATATCTATACATGACATAATTCTTAGCATACATGAACATAAGGCATACTTAGACATGACATAATTCTTAGCATACATGAACATAAGACATACTTAGACATGACATAATTCTTAGCATACATGAACATAAGGCATACTTAGACATGACATAAACACAAACATAAAATATACTTACCCTGGCGGGATGCATAACATGGATATATGAATGAGTCAAATGCATGTACTACATAAGGATGCTTAATTTTTAAAATCATACTTTTAAATGCTTAACATAAACATAACATCATTGGGGGTCCCCGGCTTGTACCACATACATACATCATAAGCGCGCATCCCTAAGTAAATATGAGGTAGCTAGCCTCAACTACTAGGGTAAGGATAGCATAGTCGGTAGTCCTAGAACCGGGGCGTTCTTAAGGTGCCCATCCCTGTTGCACAGCTTCGGTAGTGCCAGAATCGTGGACAGCTTCGGTAGTCCAGAACCGGGGCGTTCTTAAGGTACCCATCCCTTGGACCCTTACTTCGGTCCGGTACAAGCCTCATTCATAAAAATAAATATGCATGCTTCATCATTCATACTTGTCATTCATACTTATCATTCATACTTATTTCATATCATCGTCATGCCTTCATCATTCATACTTATCATTCATACTTAAGGCATCTTCATTCATACTTATCATTCTTTATTCACATAATAGGACATACATACATAATCATGTTTTTAGCCATAAACATTATCTTGGTTCATAAAACTTGCATGATCACAATACATTAATAAACATGTACTTCATACATGATACATTTCATCTAGCATACATAATCCCAGTATTCATCAATAAGCATGGATGGTAAGCTACATATAAACATGACACATACTACTAGGGTTCATGGCATTTACCTTAAAACATACATGTACTTTCATAAACCATAAATCTATTATAAACATTTATCATTATACATGCATCATTCCGTCTATCATAACTTACATCCTACATCAATTTCATATATTCATGGTATATGATCTAATTGTTCATGAGTAAAGCATCACTTAAGATCTAACATTCAAAATCATATTATTCCACACATAAATTAAGGTTTTTGTAACATAAAGATCCTTACATCATGCTTAACTACTTACTAGCATCATGGTAACTTAGAAACATGCATCCTTGAGACCTTAACCCAATCCAAACCCTAGGTTTGGGTCTTGGCCGAAACTTGAAGGAGATCTAAATTCATAGAAAATTTGCCTAGATTAAGATTAACATCCTATACCTTGCATATCATGCCATGGAAGACCAATTTAACCCTTGATTGGACTTAACACTAAGCCTTAGCCCTAGTACATGACTTGGCCGAAACCTATAAGGGTAACAAGTCCATAGAAAATTCATACAAATCACTACTTTCATCCATACTATATCATAGCAAGACATACTAAGCATGCTTGGAGCATTGAAGATTAAATCTAACCCTAATCTTGAAGGTGGCCAAAACCCTAAGGGGTTCTTAGGGTGCCATAAAACTTCAAACATCATGCTTTTATACTTCACCTATCATAGGTAACCATTTACAAATATAAATCAAGTCTTTAACATGATTTCTAGCCCAAGACATGCCTTGGCCGAAACCTTCATGAGCCCTTTTCATGGATTTTTTTCCAACATATCATGCCAATAAGACTTAGATCATGACAAATAACCTTGAAAGCTATCATACCACAGGTGAGAGGGTTTTACCTTAGGTTGTCTTTGATTTTTAGACCTTAAAAGAAGGAGAATGGAGATCCCTTTGCCACTTGAACCCTTCTTGCCCTTGTAACCTTGGAAGAGAACCTAGATCTTCTAAATAGAGTCCTTGGTGGAACTTTTCTTAAGGGGGAGAACACCTTGAGTTTTCGGCCAAAGCAAGGAGGAAGAAGAAATGAAGAGGAGAAGGGAAGGGAAGTTGTAACTTCCTTTCCATATTTATATCACTTTAAAAAGGGGTAAATGAAGAGTCATGGTGTCTCTTCCCTTGATGACTCTTCATTTCCTACACCTTAACTAATATCCACTTCATTCCCTCATAACACTCCCTTGCTAGGTGAATTGGTTAGTGCATGCTTGGTTGTACAAGAGGTCCAAGGTTCAATCCTTGGTGCATGCACTAATTTTTTTCTATTTTATTTTTAATTTATTTCCTATTATTTCGAAAATTTCTTAAAAATTCCCCCATAATTATGTTAATATTTCCCATTAAAATCCATCTATTTTTATATTAAATTTTACCTAAAATCCACCCATGATAATGACACTAGAAAGCCCATATAAGGCCCCTTAGTACTTAGTTTCTCAATTTAAATGAGAGAACCATGGGTTTCTCGGCTAAGGTTCGTATTAATATTTCTAGATCCTTTGGAAAATTATCTAGACATACTTAATATTTTAAAGAAAATATTAACAGAATTTTCCGGGTCGTTACAGTACAGCTGGATTCAAACGTTGGGGCTATCAATGGTCGAATTCTAAGTGGGGCAGTCGACTGCCCTGGGAGCAGTCGACTGCCATCGAGGTTTTCAGCCCGAGTTCTATTTAAAGAGAACTCGGTTTGGGCTGGGATTCTTGACGAAACAAGCTTGGTTAAGGCTTGTTAGTAGTCTCTTGAGTCCAGATCGTGTCAAGGTGCTGTGGCGAGGTTTCTCCACCCACAAGGAGCGACAAGGACTAGCCGGAGGTTATCCGGGGAGTGATCCACCGACGGATTCTTGGATTAGTCACCCGTCCGGGGTGGATACCAAGTAAATCATCCGTGTTAGCATTGGTTAGTGATTTTGTTATTGTTTTATTGTATATTCCGCTGTGCAACTAACCGTGTAGGAAGAAAGGGGTTCGAGAAGTGCTATTCACCCCCCCCTCTAGCACGCCAAGACGATCCTACAAAAAGTTTCACGACACTATGATCAGATCGTGTTGGCAAGTACCTCTTGGGAAAGGTTTAGGACTTACTTATGAGAGGTTGGGAATCAATCCCAATTGACTGCACCCGGTATGCCCCAACAGAACGGTGCAGTAGAAAGAAGGAAAAGGACTCTTATGGTGATGGTTAGGACAATGATGAGCCGCTCCGAGTTGTCAGATTCGTTCTGGGGATATGCTCTGGAAATGACAGCATGCATACTTGATACCATCTAGGTCAATACCCTCTACTCCCATAGAAGTGTGGACTGGGCAAAAGACTAATCTAAGACATATTCAGATTTGGGGTATTTCAACACATGTGCTGAAGAGAGATATTGATAAGTTGGAATCTCATGCAGAAGTGTGTCTGTTCGTAGGCTATCCTAGAGTGACGAAAGGTGGTTTGTTCTATAGTCCTAAGAATCAGAAGGTAATCGTTAGCACGAATGCCAGATTCTTAAAAGAAGACTATGTGATGAACCACAAGCCCATTAGTAGACTTGTTCTTGAAGAATTAATAGGGGCGTTCTGACCTTAATACTAATTGTACAAGAAGATATACCACAAGTCACTGCACCACGTGCCACAGAAGATACACAGGTGGTACCTCATCGTAGTGGGAGGGTTGTTAGTCAACCAGAAGGATTAATGTTCTTGGGAATGTCTTCGGACTTGGTCCCTAGCGACTATGAATCAAGATCCCTGGACCTATGACGAGGACCATCCGCTTTGAAGAGATAATCCAGTCATACGGATTTGTTCAAGGGACGGAATAGATACCAATTGTTGGAGCTATCGACCCAAGGATGATCGGGAAGATCATGATTTTGATGTGTATGTGTCAATATGTTTAAAGTTAGGGTGTTATCTTGTTATTTGATATGTGTGATTGAGTTTGCAGGACTTGGAGAATCACACATGGAGGACTTAGCCAAGGGAGGAGGACTCCAAGGGCAAGTCGGGAAGTGGACTTTAAAGGGCACACGTGAAGGGTAGCATGGAGGCAAGCCAAGGGAAGGCTTGTGTGCACATCCTGTTGGAACATGGATGGCTAGAGAGGGGGTGAATATAGCTAGACACAAGAATGGCTTCACTTTTGAACTTCTGCACTTAGGGTTAGTAGCACAGTGGAAGCAATACAAGGTATAACAGTGAAACCAAAGTGCAGAAACTAAAGACAAACCAAAACGCTAACAAAGCGGATTTACAAGGTTCGGGGATAACTTGCCCCTACTCCTTGGCGTGCCCTTAAGGTGGGCGATCCCTTGATTGTCGGCAGATCAAGCCCCGAAAAATCCGGATAGAATGCAACCTCCTTCTCGGTGGAGTAACCTCTCCACAGCGTTTCAAGATGAATGGAATATTAAGTATAGGAAACACAAGAAGGAATCTTATTGAGCACTAAGAACCGCAAGAACACAAGCGAACTCCTCACCGAGCTCCACTCAGCACAGATCTCACACAAGAACTCCCTTCTTCGTGTCTTCTTGCTGATGGAGTCGCCAAGCTCCTTGTTTCTCTTCCAAGTGCTCAAGTAACTGAAGGTTGCTTAAGATTCACAGTTGCTTGCTCAAGAGATGGATCAACGTTGTCGCAAGATCACAGAAGTTGTAGCTAAAGCATGGATCTTCTCTCTTCTCCACTTCTCAGCACTTTTAAGCATCTGGCTTCTCCAGCTCACATCTCCAGCTCACATCTGTCTTCTTGCTGATGGAGACTTTATTTTGGTACAAACTTGTTTGATCATTGGATGAATGTTTGTAATTGAATTTGACTTCACTTTGGTGGAGCAAATTGATTGTTAGACCCATAAGGACCTTTGATCCTTCTTAAAGGATCAATTATAGTCAAGGGATCACTTCCAAGATTGATAATTTTTATCTGATCTTATCAGAAATTGATAGGGGGTCTGAAACTGAAATTTCATATTGTATCAGGGAAATTCAGGGAGACTGATCGGTCACCGGACTGATCAGGAGTATGTCTGATCAGTCCAAGGGACCGATCCAGCTATTTCGCGAGAGAATGTCAAAATCCCACTGTGTTGGCCGACAGACCGATCTGGCCGCCTGTAGTGATCGGTCCACCGACCGATCAGGAGGCTCACAGAAAACCTCCCGAACCTACTGTTCGCTCCCTGATCGATCGGCAGACCGATCAGGGGCCTGCCTGATCGGTCACCCGACCGATCAGGACCAGGCCCGACCGATCAAGACCAGGCCAGACCGATCAGGCTAGAGCCTGATTGGTCTGGGCGCTCCCAGATCGAACGGTGATCCATTCGATCACATTGAATTGCGGTTGGTGGACCGATCCACCAACCTATTAACTCCTTCTAAAGCTTACCTGCCCGAGCCCTACCGCCGAAACCCCTCTTCGCCGAAACCCCTTAGCGCCGAAACCCCTCATCTTCTTCCTCTTGCGAGTGCGATTTTCTCCCTGTGCGTGTGAGTTCTTCTTCCTGCTGTTGGTGTTCTCGGCAACTCCTAGCTGCGAGCTCTTGTTCCCGCATCTCCTTGCGTCATGATCTTTTCTCTGCGCAAGATCTTGCGAGTTCTGCAGTTTCCCATCTTCTCCGGATTTCTCACATCATGGCACCTAAGTAAGTTCTGTGTTGTTTTTAATTTGTTGATTACTTCATCAATACATAATCTTTGGAAGCTAATCATATTGGTTTCTTTGTGTGATGTGTGTGCCATTGCCGTGACCCTGCCTATGCCATGACCCTTAAATTTTGCTGATTAAACCTAATCTCCTTTGATCCATGCCTTACCCTTGTGTTCACTTAATTCATTCTTGTATCATTGATTACCTGATCAAACTTCTGTTGATTCCCTTCATTTGATTCAACTTGTTGCCATGATCTTATTCCACCCTTTAGGAAATCCACTAAGGGCAAGGAACCCGCTGATGGGTCCTCCAAGGGTAAAGGCCCTTCATCATCTGCCCCTTCTGGAAGGCCTCAGCCTTCTTCAAGTTCCCGGTTCCCTAACGCTGCTTGTGAGCAAGCATTCTAGTCCCGCACTTTCAAGTTGCTTTCTTTCCGATCCATTGATGGACCATTCCTGTCTGAGCATTGTCCCTCCATTATGGAGGTGATTACCTTCTACAATCTCGGCTTTCTTCTTTCACTTGAGCGGACAATCAATTATGATCTCGTGTCCGAATTCTACAATAACTTGCAACAAGGACCTCAAGGGGGATTTGATTTCACGACCCGAGTCGCCAAGAGGAATCTTGACTTCTCTTACGACATCTTGGCAGAGTATCTGGGTGGTCGTCGATCGCCTAATTTTTATTCCCTCTACCCAGAGCTTCCAGACCCTTTATTGGCCCCATTCGAGGACGTCACCCCCGACTCCATATACGAGCACTTTTTCGGACACCCTCGACCAGCTGGCCTTGATGAGTTAGGGCCTGACTTTTCGACCTTTGCGACCCTCCATCTTTCCCCTACTGATTACATTCTGTTCAAGATAATCACCAACTGCATTTTGTCGATCACCTCAAAACCCTTAACTGAGATCCGACCTTATCACTGTCTGATGCTTTATGGCATGTATCGCCACCTTGACTTTGACATTATGGAGAGCATCTTTCAGTCGATTATTTCCTATTGAGAGCCCAGTCGTCGCACTGTGTATATGCCGTTCGGTCACGTCATCACTGACTATCTTATGTCAGTAGGTGTTGATGTAACCAAGGGCAGGACAGTGCCCATGGTTAAACAAGATTGCCGGCTTGGCAGGCGGGCGTTTGCCAAGTCTGGCATCATCATCAGGGATCAGGATCGGGCTCTTGTATGGAAGGATGGGCGGGGTCTTGGAGAGCTACCTAGGGGCGCACACGTTCAGGCACCGGCAGATACTGTTGCTCATCAGGAGGCGCCCATACCAGCAGCTGATTATGACTATGAGCCAGATCCAGACCTGCGCTGGTAGATTTCAGAGCTTGATCGGACCATCCAGCATGATCTTCATTTGAGAGAGCTCTGGCGAGAGGAGGTCCGGGCTGGGTTTCAGGCTTTCGACCGCACACTACTGGCAGTCGAGTTTGACGTCTCGGGGGTCCGCTCCAGGCAGGAGACATGGCATGAGGAGTAGCGCAGTTGGGCAGCTGGTCATCCATACCAGCCTTCATCTACTGGAGCTGCGCCCTCCGACAGTATTGCCCCAGGGTCCCTCATTCCTGATGACACGACTGATGACCCGATGGAGGACGATGACCCCCCTCCCCCCCGCCGACGCTTGATTATGGATATGCTCTGTCTTTGCCTTTGACTTACATTTGACTGTTTGTCTGTGTTGAGTGTATGACTTTATGGCCGTATGCCTGTGATTTGACTGTCTTTTGATGCGGTGTCATGCATCGGACATTATGATTTGCATATATGACTTGTTATATTATGCTTATTGCTAGTTCATATGATTGTTCATATGATAGCTATCTTCATTCATGCCTTGCTATATTATGCATTGCTATGCTTATTCTTACTCCATGTTCATATGATACATATGATTGTTTTGCCATGCTTTATATTTGTCATATGTTTTTCATATGCCTTCAAATTTTTCATACTCTTTGTTGATTTGGGATAACCCCTAGGATTGAGGGGGAGGTTTTATTTTTAAACTTAACGACCCCTCTAGACCCTTTTCGGTGTTTGACAAAGGGGGAGAGTGTGGTTGGATAAGTTTGGGATAATTATGAGTAGGGGAAGGATCCTGATTCCCCTATGAGTATGAGATTTGCAATTATTGATTTTAAATCACTAAACTTAAAATTGGGTTGTCAAACAATAAAAAGGGAGAAATTGTTGATGCAATCTGACCCTGATTGTTGTTTTGGTGTTGACACCGATTTTAGTTTAGGTTGATGAGATGATTGGGTTTAAGTCCTGGTCGTGGATTAGGCATACCTAGTGGGACTAGGTTTGATGAAAGCCTGGCTTGGAGGGTCAGGTCCTAGCTTGAGAAGCTTGGTGGAGAAAAGACCTAGCTTGGAGGGCTAGGTGTGAAAAGTCCTAACTTGGAGGGTTAGGTGTGAAAAGCCCTAACTTGGAGGGTTAGGTGTGAAAAGTCCTAGCTTGGAGGGCTAGGTGTGAAAAGTCCTAACTTGGAGGGTTAGGTGTGGAAAGTCCTAGCTTGGAGGGCTAGGTGTGAAAAGTCCTAACTCGGAGTGTTAGGTGATGGAAATCCTGGCTTGGAGGGCCAGGTCCTAGCCTGGAGGGCTAGGTTGGATGAAATCCTGGCTTGGAGGGCCAGGTCCTAGCCTGGAGGACTAGGTTGGATGAAATCCTGGCTTGGAGGGGCACGTCCTAGCTTGGAGGGCTAGGTTGGATGAAATCCCGGCTTGTGAAGCCAGGTCCTAGCTTGGAGGGCTAGGTTGAAGTCCTAGTGAGTGAAATTGGGCATGGTGTCTTGGTCCGGGGGACTAAGAACGAGTCAGAGAAGGGATGGAGGCTTGTTCTCGTGACTTAGAGGAGATTTGACCTTACCTGGATCGGTCTGGTGACCGATTAGGGAAGTTAGCACGGTGTTCCCTCGTGGATCGGTCTGGTGACCGATCCAGCGATAACTGATCGGTCTGGTGACCGATCAGGGAGCACACAGTGGCTTTGTTGGACTACTGATCGACTCCTGATCGGTCTGGTGACCGATCAGGGAGCATAGAGTGGGTTTTGGGGACCTCACTGCTTGGCTCCTGATCGGTCTGGTGACCGATCAGAAATACTATTTGGATCGTTCTGGTGAACGATCAAACGTCGCGGACTTCTCACTATAACCGATCAGGTTGGAGCCTGATCGGTCGGAGGGTGGCCTGATCAGTCACCAGTCCAATCATGCCACACCCTGATCGGTCTGGGGACTGATCAGTGTTGGGACCGGGTGCATGTTAACATGGATACGGGTTCGTAATTTTAAAATTTAATTACGTGCAGCGGAAGGTTTAGCATAAATAATTTCTTAAATTATTTTAACCACGTATCTAGCATGCAACCTTAAGTTGTGGAGACATGATCATAAATTAAAATTTTGCAGAAAAGTAAACTAATTTACTTAGTACCTCGCGTAACTCGAAGAAAGGGACGAGATCCAACCGTAGCATCCCTTAGAAGCTCCGCCTCTATTTGCGTCCACGCCGAGTTCTCTTCGGGATGACTTCGCAAAGCCACGAGTTTCGTGCCGACAAGAACTACTAGATTCTCCAAAGGCACGACAAGAATATCAAGAGAGGGAGATGGAAAACTAACCACCAAGTATCGGAATCAAGATTCCGGGGAAGGAAGGAGTCGCGACCCGCTTCTTCTTCTTCTTCGGCACCTTCTTGGTGGAGATGGCTCACGGCAACCCTAGGAGGTCCCTCTAGGGCCGGCGCCCACTAGAGGAGGGAGAGGGAGAGAAGGAGAGGAAGAGAGGCTTGCTACTTGATCTCTTAATTGGAATTCAAAGCCTTGCCTTGGTTCCTTTATATAGTAGCCTCTCCATCGCCAAGTCTCCCTTTTAACGGAATAAAATTTCATAAGAAATTTATCTTATAAATTTTTCTATGAATTATTCCGTTATGCCAAGTTTTATTATAACTAAATTTATAATAAAAACAAACATATCTCCCCTTTTATTATGGAATAAATTTTTACAAGAAATTTATTATATAAATTTTTCTTATCATGGAAAAATCAATTCATAATTGATTTTATAAAATAAAATAAACCAATCCAAGGTTTATTTTAATTTCCATGAAAATAAATCCTTTTATATAAATTTCTTTATATAAATTTGTTTATATAAATTTATTTATCCATAATTTTATAAAACAAATCGCGCTTGATTTATTTTATAATTTAAACCAAATAAATTGGTTTCCCTCCTTGTTGTGGCCGGCCAAACCAAAAAGGGTGGGGACCCTCTTTGGCCGGCCAAACCAAGCCGCCTCCTCGCGAATTAAACTCATTTAATTCGTCCAATAAGCCTTCAAAAGACTTAGCCATTTTAAGCTTCCGGTGCGCCTCTGATAAATTCAGATTCGACTTATTTCTCTTGATTGAAAAATCTAATTTTCAACTCATTTTAAATCCCTCGGATTACTCGTAGTGCGTGTGACTAAATAGGCTTTCGATTTATGTTGGCCGTCTATAATCAACCAATTATAGAACGATCATGAGTGGCACCTAGTAGTACATCATGACCCCCAATTAATCGAAAGATTAACGGTTGACCTCAGAAATAATTCTGAAACCCTTCAGCAGCTATAATGAGTTGTTCCCCATTCCTTTCACCATCTTATACCCACTTAGTTCAGGACACGGTCTATGTGTGTCAGTCCCCACTAGGCTAACTACGTCACACCTAGCCCAAGTAATGTCTTTCTCGTCCAACGGATTCTAATTACTCTCATGTTTCCTAGAGATTCATACTCGGAACATGTTGTGCTCTAGCCAGAGGCTTCGAGTAACAATCCGACGATAGGCCTTGGGTATACATCTCCTCGCAAGGAGTGGTGAATCCTTTGTAGGTTGTTCAAACATCTTCGGGCACTTCGGCTTATACCCAATCATCCTGGGTCCACACCTCCTTAGAGATGCTTGCTTAAGATGTCAAAGTATAAGTCTCCGTGACCAAGATGACTTGAACACTGCAAGTCAAAGGAACATCGCACTTAAGCTGCAGTAAGAACTTCATTGACATTTCTACATGTAGATTCCCATATGAAGTTTTACAGCCAGTCACTCCAATGAACTAGTTCCCTTAACTAGCATCCATGTTTATCTCCGGACATCCCAATGTCACCAGCCAGTGAGAATCAGCTGATTAGAGAATAACCCATGTTAGTCTCAACAGAATTGATAGTGTCCGTATTTATCAATTCATCGACTAGGGACAATTTCAATACTTCACAATTGCACATGTAGAGATAATCACTAGTTATGAATTCATCACAAATTCTCTCATGTTATGAATTGTATTGCGGACATTCAGTAAATGAGTTTAAGATCTCAATCAAATACACGAACATGTATACTCAAATAGTGAATATTCATTTATTAAAGTAAATGATTACAATCATAAGGCGATTGCCTTAGGACACTTCTCTCATATTACTAACAATTCAAGTATTAGTTGCTTGGTTAAACGCATGTGTAATAAGTTTAATGAAAAAATTTATTCCGCTGCATTAAGATGTTTACATGCCCTATGTATATTAGCGTAACACCACCTCTCGGCACACTGTAAGGTGTGGTAAAAAGGCGGGTGTTACACTCTATTTTGACAAAATTCTAAAAATCTTTGATTTTGGAATTCGCCTCCATGATCACCTCTAATTGTCTTAATTGTTGATGATTTTTCGTTTTCAACTCTTCTACAGAAAGAAATGAAAACATCTAAGGTTTGGTCCTTATATTTTAGAAAATACGTCCATGTATATCTAGTAAAATCATCAATGATAACAAAACAATATCTACTACCATTCAAGGATATAATAGTGCTACAATCAAACAAGTCCATGTGAAATAAATCCAATGCTGTAGATGTACTTGCAGTGCTTTTACCTTTATGTGCAGATTTTATTTGCTTACCTATTTGACATGCATCACAAAGTTTGTCCTTTTCATACTTGATGCTTGGTAAGCCACGAACTAACCCCTTGTTGGCCAACTTCCGGATATTCTTCATGTTCACGTGTGCTAATCTCCGGTGCCAAAGGGTGGACTCATCTTCTCTTGACATGAAACACTTAGCAAAAGCATTAGTAGCACTTTTAAAAGAAACTTGGTAAATGTTATCTACTCTTGTGCATACTAGTACCGTGTCAAATGTGTCATGTTGTCTAACTAGACATTGACTTGATTGGAAATTAATTGTGTAACCCGCATCACACAATTGACTGACACTTAGGAGATTAAATGTCGTCCCCTTGACTAGAAGGACATTCTTAATCCTAAGACATTCGGATATTTGAATGTCTCTTATTCCTATGACCTTGAGACTACCATTGTTACCAAAGGAAACATTACCTCTACTTTTTCTTTGAAGGGTGGTGAATAGGGATCTATCACCCGTCATGTGTTTGGAGTACCCACTATCGACGAACCAAGTTGATAGATGCTCCCCCTCAATCACAACCTACACAATTCGAAAGATAGAAGATTTAGGTACCCAAATTTTGGGACCTAAAACACCTACTAAGCAAGACATAGGCACCCAGGCCTTGACCACTTTCCTTTGACCCCTAGGAGTCTTAAATTGTCTAACATCAGTCCTAGACATTAGGGATACAAATAATGGTTCTTTGGGTCGGTAACCAATACCGCCCCTATTGTAGACTGCCCTTTGGGCATTCAAAATCATATCTAGAGTCTTTGAGCTTGTTGAGAATTTCTCAAGAACACTCTTGAGTCTCTCAACTTCACTCTTTAATGATTTGTTTTCATCCTCTAACATTTCTACATGTAAATCATCAACATCCTCATCCTTAGAGGATTTTAATTGTTCAACCTCAATTTTCAAAGTTTTAACCTTATTTTTTGACTTTTTCAACAAATCGGTTAAGCATGCAATTGTTCTATAGCATTTATCTAGCTCGGGAGTGATTACCTCTTCATCATCCAAAGATGATGAAGCCGCGTTTGAGGAGTCACTCGATTCATCACTGCTTTCTTGATCTTCAAGGGCCATGAGTGCCACATGCCGTGTACTCTTCTCCTCCTTCTCTTCATCGGATGAACTAGAGGAGGATTCATCCCATGTGGCCTTCAAGGCCTTCTTCTTCTTCTTTGGTTTATCCTCCTTCTTCTTGAGCTTTGGGCAGTCCTTCTTGAAGTGCCCTTTCTTGCTATACTCATAGCAAGTAATATTAGATTTATCAAGTTTAACTTCACTAGGGTTACCTTTACCCTTGAAGCGCCGACTCTTCCTCATCATCCTTCTAACAAAATTGACTATCTCGGAGGAAGAAGACCCACTGTCATCCTCCTCGGAATTGGACTCGGACTCGGATGAGGATGAAGATGAAGAGACTTCCTTCTCCTTCTCCTTCTCCTTTTCTTCTTGTTGGTCCTTTCCCCTGCAACTAAGGCAATCCCCTTCTCCTTGGGGCCTTTGTTAGCCATCTCATGTTGCTCCATTTCACAAAATAAGTCATCTAATTTTACAATTGATAAATCCTTAGAAACTTTGTAGGCATCCACCATGGATGACCACAAAGCATTCCTTGGAAAAGCTTTTAGCACATACCTTATAAGGTCGCGATTCTCGACCTTTTCATCAATGGAATGAAGACCGTTGAGGACTTCTTTGAACCTACTATGCAGTTCACTCACCGTTTCATTCTCCTTCATGGAGAGGTTTTGAAGTTGATTGAGGAACAAGTCCCTCTTGGAAATTCTTGAATCTCGGGTACCCTCATGGAGTTCAATGAGTTTATTCCACAAATCCTTTGCACTCGTAAAGGGACCAACCTTGATGAGTTGGTCTTTGTTTATGCCACATTGCAAAGTCACCACCGCCTTCGCGTCGGCTTCACTCTTCCGGGTTTGCTCAGCCGACCAACGCCAAAATTCCAATTCTTTTCCTTCATCATCCTTTGGAGGGGAAAAATCCTCCTTCACAGTGAACCATGTGTTGATGCCATCTTGAGATAGTATTCCATCTTCGATCTCCAATATTGAAAATCTGATCCATCAAAGAAGGGAGGTCGAGTAGTGCTAAATCCTTCTCTCAAAGCCATTGTCGTTGACTCTCGGATGTTAAGCCGCTTGAACAGAGCCCGAAGCTCTGATACAACTTGTTGGAACTTGGATGGCTAGAGAGGGGGGGTGAATATAGCCAGACACAAGAATAGCTTCGCTTTTGAACTTCTGCACTTAGGGTTAGTAGCACAGCGGAAGCAATACAAGGTATAACAGTGAAACCAAAGTGCAGATACTAAAGACAAACCAAAACGCTAACAAAGAGGATTTACAAGGTTCGGGGATAACTTACCCCTACTCCTTGGCGTGCCCTTAAGGTGGGCGATCCCTTGATCGTTGGCAGATCAAGCCCCAAAAATCCAGATAGAATGCAACCTCCTTCTCGGTGGAGTAACCTCTCCACAACGTTTCAAGATAAATGGAATATTAAGTACAGGAAACACAAGAAGGAATCTTACTGAGCACTAAGAACCGCAAGAACACAAGCGAACTCCTCACCGAGCTCCACTCAGCACAGATCTCACGCAAGAACTTCCTTCTTCGTGTCTTCTTGCTGATGGACTCGCCAAGCTCCTTGTTTCTCTTCCAAGTGCTCAAGTAACTGAAGGTTGCTTATGTAACACCTGTAAAAATCCTCTCAATATTTTTCTTTAAAATATTGATCATGCTTATATGGATTTTTGAGTAATATATGAATATTAGCATGAACTTTAGCATGATTTCTTATATAGATTAAAAAGCTAAGTACTAATGGGCCTTACATGGGCTCTTCTAGTACCATGGCTAGTAGTGGACCTTAGGTAGAATTTAAAATAAATAGAAATGAGTTCCAATTAGGAATATTAGCATGACTCTTGATGGGCTTTTATGTGGGCCTTGTTAAAAACAAGAGTAAATGGGATAAAAAGAAAGTGCATGCACCAAGGATTAAACCTTACCAAGAGCCTCATCATGCATGTACTAACCAATTCACCTAGTAAGGGAGTGCTATTGGGAAAAGAAAGGAGATTTTAGTTGAGGGTAAAAGGAGGTGAAGAGGCACCATGCCTCTTCACTTATTATAAAAGAAGTAGATGAAAAGGGAAGAGACAATTGAGTTACTTTTCTCCTTTTCTTCTTCCACCAAGGCTCTTCCTCTTCTCATCTTCCTCCTCCTTGCTCCTTCTTGCTGAGACCCACAAAGGAAGTTTTCCCCTTTGAAAACTTCACAAGAAGACTCCCTCTTGAAGATCTAAGTTTCCTACAAGGCTACAAGGCCAAGGGATATTCTAGGATCAAGAAGGTTTTCTTTTGTTTCTCTATTCAAGGTTGATAACCAAGATAAAGAGATGTAAGGCTCCCTCACCTGTGGTATAATAGTTTTGATGTTATCTTTCATGATTTAAGATGTTGTTTGGACTCTATGTTGAGAAAACTATGGAATAGAGCTTCCTAGGGTTTCGGCCAAGCAAGTTTTTGAGATTTGGGATGATGTTAAGACCTCACTTGTATTTCCTAATGCTTTCTCATGATAAAATAAGAATGAATTATAAGTTGTGGAATTTTTGTAGCACCCTAAGACCCTACAAGTTTCGGTCACCCTTCCCTTTCATAGTTAGGATTAAATCTAACCCTCCAAGCATGCTTATTATGATTCCCTATGTTACAATGGATGTTAATTGAAATTATATGAATTTTTCCATGAACTTAAGACCCTTATATGTTTCGGCCAAGAGCAAGTTTTAGTGTTAGGAAATAGGGTTAGCCCAATCATGGGTTCTAATGGCTTCCTATGGTATTGTATGTATTGTATTGGATGTTAATTGTGAATTATATGAATTTTCCATGGACTTAATACCCTTCTAGGGTTTTGGCCAAGACATGATTTAGGGCTAGGACTTAGAGTTAGTCCCAATCATGTGTTCTAATGGCTTCCTATGACACTGTATGTATTGTATGGGCTTTACTTTACTTATGGTACCTCACATTGCTACTTGAATAATGGGGCCTCTATCTATAACTTTCGGCCAAAGCTCCAAGTCTAGGGTTTGGGTTAGTCTAAGGTTTCAAGTATACATGTTATGACTTATTATGATGTATATACATATTCAAGCATGTTGTATGAATTTTATGTTACCTAAAACCCTAACTTTATGTGCTATGTATCATGACCTTGTATACTTATATTATGTGTCATGTTTTAGTAGGTTTTAGTTATGGATGTTTTAAACTATATACCATGAACACATGTGTTATGAAATATGCATTATGTTTATATAGAATTATGCATGCATTAGGTTAAATGTCTTGAACATATATAGATTATGGTCATGTGGACCTATGCATGTTTTATGTTGAATGTCATGAACCTATGTAGTATGTATCATGTTCATATGGATCCTACCCATGCATGCTTTATGATAGATACCATGATCATATATGCTATGTGATATGTACCATGTATGAAAAAAAAACATATCTATGCATGCTTATCTTATATACCATGATCATGCATGTTTTATGAACTAAGATGATGTTGATGCCTTTAAGGCATAATTATGTATGTATGTCATGCCTTATGAATGAAGATGATGTTCATGCCTTTATGGCATAATGATGTTATGCATTAAGTAAGAATGATGAAATGCTAAGTATGCTTTATACCATGCTTCATGTATTAAGATCACATTTATGTCTTCAATTATGCTATGAATGTTCTATGAATGTATGAATGATGAAGTATGTGAAGCTATTTTACTTTATGAATGGGCTTGTACCGGACCAAAGTAAGGGTCCAAGGGATGGGCTCCTTATGAAAGCCTCGGTTCTGGACAACCGTAGATGTCCACGGTTTTGGGACTACCGCAGCTGTCCAACAGGGATGGGCTCCTTATGTCAGCCTCGGTTCTGGGACTACCGTAGCTGTCCCTACCCTAGTAGGTCGAGACTAGCTACTTCGCATTTACTTAGGGATGCGCGTATATGTATGTATGTGGTACAATCCGGGGCCCCCATAATGTTATGATTATGTTTAAGTATTTATAAGTATGATTTTCAAATAAGCATCCTTATGTTATGTGCATTTAACTCATGCATTCATTCATGCTATGCATCTATGCCATGTCAAGTATGTTATATGTTTATGTTTATGTCAAGAACATCTATGCCATGTCAAGTATGTTCATATGCTTATATTTTATGACAAGTACTTCTTATGCCATGAGCTTTATGTACCTTCATTTCATGTTAAGCACTTCCATATGATTATGTATTTCCATGTACATCTATATGCCTCCTCATGTTAAATGTTTTATGCTTTATGAATACCTTCTCATGATATGTCTTTGTTTTATGTTACTCTCTCTATGTTATGCCTTATGTGTGACGTATGGTTTTAGTGAGTAGGAAAGAGTCTTACTAAGCCTATGTGCTTATAAGTTTTATTTTCTTATACCACAGATCAAGCAAGAGGATATTAAGCTATGGGAAGCAGCAGGAGGGCAAGTGTGTGTGTGTGGCAGTGACTTGGCAAAGAAAAAGAAAAAGACCATATTACTCCCATTTGTCACATGTCTTATGTTTTGCATTATCACCCTTAGTTGCATGCTATACTTTACGATGATTTTTACTAAAGAACAACTTATGTTGATTTCCATGATGTCACATGCTATGTCTCACATGCTATGTTTTATTTCTTTTATGATTATGACGATGCTAAGTTACTAAGTCACCATATTTAGAAATGATAGCTAAGATATGTCAATATGAGTTGCATGTTTTAAACGCACTTGTATAAAGTTTTAAATATTCCGCTGCATTAAGATATCCATATGCATACATGTATATTAGCGTAACGCCGCCTTCCGCCCACACCGTAGGGCTGGAATGGTGAGCGTTACAGGTTGGTTTCAGAGCCAAATGTCATCTCACTACACACACATCAAGCCTTTTTCTTGCAGCTTCCAAGTAAGTACCTCTATGCATACCTTACTTTCTTTTATGTTTCTAGAATATGCAAGTATGAATGATACCTTATGATAGAGAGTAATTTTTAGGATATGTAAATATGAATGATACCTTACCTTATTTTATGATATCGAATACTTTAGAGTTTGATATGTGGGTAGGAATTTAGAGTTTGATATGTGGGTAGGAATAACAATAACTTATATTAGCCTTACTTGTCTTTTATGAAGAAAAGCATGGCTAGAAGACAGAGTAACAGAATTAATGAGACTGCCAAGACTAAAACTGTAAGAGAAAAGAATTTGAGATTTGGTTTATAATTGCGAGGGAATACTGTATTTAATATGTGGATGATGAACAACTATGAAGTGGTAGTAAGAAGCTGTGAGTATCTAGAAGATGATGTTGTGTGAGAAGTGAAGAGTAGAAAGACAGAGTACTAATAAAGCGAAGAGCGCGATTGATAGAGAAGAGTTATATTATGTACTAGATAATATTATTTATCACTTGATAGATTGTGTGGTAGAGTTAGAGTAGATATGAAAAGAGCAGAGAAATAAATTGAGCTTAAGTAAAAATGAGTATTGTTAACTTGTAATTAGTATAGTAGAGCGCGAATTGTAGTACTGGTAGGAGAAAACGATTAGAGAAATTAATGAAGAGGAAACTGAGAATGGAATGTGAGAAGTGAGAAGATGTTGTGATTTGAAGAACAGTTTATTAGATATGAAATTATATAGCTAGTCAATGAGATTATAATTAAGAGATAAAGATTGATTGATAAAAGTTATGAGTGATCAGAGTGAGTAGACCAAATAGATGCTTGAGTTTAAAATCTTGTAATGTAATAAAAAAAATGAGTGAGAGTATTGATGAGAGAAAAGTATAGTTTACATGTAAATAGAAGAAAAAATGAGACGATAGTTAAAGTAGAAATGAGTAATATTATCAAATTGTTAAATTTTGACTGCTTGATGAAAAAAACTCTGAGTGGAAAGGAATGACTTGATAAATAAATAAGAATTTCTATGTAGTAAAAGAATGGTTAGCATGGATTGAGTTTGTAGAAGTGGAGAGGTTGTCTTTTAGGTTGAGTTAGATTGTCTGGTGGATTAGATTTGATAAGAGTGAGATCTGATAGATAAAAGTAGTTAGTGTATGTAAGTCACTTGGTTAGAAATAGATAGAGTGAGAAGGCAGAGGTCTAGGAGAGTTATCCGAAATAAAATAAGACAAAAGATAAAAAAATAAGAAAAAAAATTTGTAATGTAGAGAATGTGGTACATGTATATTGTGCGAGAAGTAATAAGAATATTTCCAGAGTTAGAAAATGATGAGAAAGAGCAAAGAGAATAAAGAAAAAGTAGAAGAGTGAGATAGAGATTAAATAAAACAGAAGAAGTATAACAGAAAATGATGAGATTAGAGAGGTAATAGTAGATCAAGTAAGTAAAGAAGTAGTATTAAGAAAAGAAAAACTAATAATTGAAGAGAAGTATAATTCAGGTAAAGATTAAATAGAAGAACATAAAGAAGTATAGAGAATATGATTAAGCATTGTGATGTACTTAGATTGAGAACGATAAGAGTAGAATATGATGTAAAGCTGGGACCATCAGATTTAAATATGAATGAAATGCTGGAAACCCTTTTACAATCAAAAGTATGAAAATGTAATATAGGGGCCACAGGTCGTATTTTTCTCGGGGCTAGTTGCTATAATTTGATTCGTGCTTGTATTTGTGTCGTTTGTGAATTTTGGGTTTCAAATAAAATCTGGAATTTGGGTTCAATTATAAATGAAAACTTAATGAGAGGCAAGAAGGATCTTGGCTAGACGAATTCAACAAGGTATGACAATTGATTAACTTACCCAACTAACAACTCAATCAAAAGCCACTCAAACAATCTATGAAGGCAAATCTGAGTTCACATGCAAAATAAATGCTAAACAGAAGAATCAGGCAGTGATGGTAATTTCCGGAAACCAAACAATCTTAACACAATAATAGCATATGAAATTCAGACTTTAAACAAGCTATTCAACTCAAACTAGCTATAATTTTTAGGAGCCAACCAATGCCAAGAAAATTCAGAAATACTAAAGGGTGATATCAATTGATTTCAAAACTATTCTACACCCAAAAGATAAGTCAAAACTTGATGCAAAACATCACCCAAACAGCTTGGCACGCAAGGGATCCTTTGTGCCGAAACTAAACCTTTTGTGCCAAAATTGATTCTAACAATTCAACCTTGTAACCTATTGATCAAGCCTAGAAAATGAAAGCTGTAAATGCAAGGAAATGCAGGGATAAGAAGAAATTTCAGATTCCAAATGAATGACTGATCAACTCATATTGTTGAAGGAGCTTGACACCACCAAAACTGCAGAAGTTGCAGGAAACTGCAATTTCGTTTCAGAAATTCAGAAACGTGGACTGCAGGATCACAATGTGCAGAATTGAATTGCAAGAGTGCAGAAAATGAAGTTCAAACGTGAGCCAGAACTTCATGCATTGAACTGAATTGCAAACTTGAATTGAAATGCATCAGAAATGATATTCAAGAAGGTTTCACTAGCAGAAGACAAGGCTGAAACAAGTGCAGGAATTTTAGAAGGCAATGGCTGTAACGTTTCTGCACACTTTCGGCATTCGAAAATTCAGAACGGATAACTGAAAATCTGCAGAATTGGAGACTAACATGCAGAACTCGAATGAAGAAAAACAGATATGGAATTGACTTGATACTCTTGCAAAAATGCAGATTTTCAGAAACTAAAATTGCACAAAAAACAAATAACACTGAATTCAGAAACTATTGGTGTGCAGAAATGAACTCAAGGGGTTGCAGAAGTGAAAGGTGGAGTTGCAGAAATGAATCTGAAGTGATAAACAAGGGAGAAAAATTCCTACGCAGCAGCAATTAACTGGTACGCAGCAGCAAAATTGGGACACAAGGAAGAATCTGAACAGAAATACATAAACGAAATCTAAGGCAAAGCTATCTTAGATTGAATGCATTGGCATGCTATCTGATTTACTGATTCAAGAATTAAAACAATACATAAACTAAATCTGAAATAACTGAAACTGAATTAGCTAAGAAATCTGATACGCAAGGTTTCAAAATGGCACGCAACAATATAAGCTAAAGCAAACTAAAATTGAATTCAATCTATCACTAAACAACTTCCTAACTTACTGAACTCGAAGATTAAAATCCTAATTAAGCTAAACAATTCAGAACTACAAACCTAAACAGCTGATATGAAACTACAAAAACAGAACAAGTGCAGTAATGGAGTTTAAGCTACAAAACATGGAAATTAAAAACCTAAGCTACTCCTCAACCATTCTCCAACTCAAGAGCTCCTTGGTCATCAATCAAGGGAGAACCTCAGACCCGCAAGCTCAACAAATCAGTGAAGACCCTCTCTGCTGCCGAATCGAATCAGACTATGCCCAAACTGAAATTCAGCTCCGAATTCTTCAAACTAGCTGTGGTGGCTTGCGATTTGGATTTGGGAGTGACCGAGACCTTCCAGGGAACCCCTCTGGTCAGCTCGGATGCAGTGGAAGTGGAGCACAGCTGAGCTCGCTGAAATCGGATAGCAAACTGCCGAGACCTCGCGCAACTTTGCTATTGAGCAAAAATTAACTCTGATACCTCACTGAGATTCTCTTCACTAACCTAACCCTTGCTTTGATGATGAATTGAGGGATCGCGCCTCCTTGATGAAGAAATCTAGCTAAAAACAGTGAAGAAAGAACGAAGAAGACGACTGCTTGCGGCGGAGACGCGACGGAGGAAGAAGCTGCGTGATTTTTCCTTAAGTATTAACCAATGGACGGCTGTGATCGATCTACTTCAATCCAACGGCTGATCTTAGTCTGATTTGAGCCAAACTTTGATGATGATGATCTGGGGTCAGGATCTGCCTCGTGGTAGCTCGGATCCTCCAGATATGCAACGGATGGTCCAGATCAAGCTAATCTTTGAATGGATGATCTAGAACCCTCCAAGCTTGATCCAACGGTTGATTGAGCTCTGATTGGGATGAAACCTTCAAATCTTGATTAGGGTGCTTGATCAACCCTAGCCCTAGCTCGGATTGCTTCGGATCGTCCCGGATGGCTCAGATCTAGCCGCTCTTGAATCGGACGGCCCAGATTAAATCATAATCTTGATAATTCGATCCGGGTCACCTCCGACTCAACTGTGACCCAATATGCCCTAGGTCCTTGAACCTTTAATGCCTACAAAAATAGATCAAGAATTTAGTGGCCAAATAATCCAATTTAACGCAAATTTGCATTTTAGTCCAAAATAAGAATAAGTTCTAAAACCTAGGGCAATTTCATAATTAAGCAATAAAAATATAGGTCAAACATGGATTTTAGCAGCTCAAATAATCAATAAAATAGTATTTATCAACTCCCCCACACTTGAGCTTGAGCGTCTCGCGAAAATAGTAAATATGTATCCCTTAGGCTTACTTAAGCATAATTAGAAACAAATGAAAAGAAATTACCTAAGGTTGTCAATTCTCATAAATCTAAGCCCTATGGATTAGTGTCTTGTCCTTAAATCAATAACTTAGCATTTTCATCCATCATGAGTCATTGAGATGAATCTAACTCATAGCCTTTCAAGGAAAATTTTGGTGGCTCTCTCCTTAAGTTCTAACTTGATGATGGAAGTGGAGCTCACTCAAACACATATGATTCTTGCACTACCATAGGCTTGCTTATTATCTACTCTCCACCATTAATCATGATTAGGATCAACAACTATAAAAACAAATGAGAAACAGAGAATATGGTGAAAAATGGAACAAAAACCAAGAAAAATGGAAAAATAGATAAAGTGGAAGACTTGAGTGCTTGGGGATATTTTTGATGCTCTTTGCTCTCCATGCAGTCCCCTAATGATCTCAAAAGTGTCGTGAAGTCAAACTTGAATAGATTCCTTTGATTTGGATGAAAAACCCTTTCTTGGTTTCAATGTGCCAACTCTTTCTAAATGCGTGCCAACTTGTTTTCTCCATCTTCTTTCTTGATTTTTTTTTCTTTCTTTCAGCTTAGATTTGTATCAAAGAATCTCTGGTTTCCTTACATCAGTTAGCATCCGTTAGTGTAGAGTAGAGTTTGAATGGTTTCACTTGAAAATTCAACCCACAAAGTTGAATTTCAGCCAACTTCTCCCATTTCCTGCTCTGCTTCTATTTCAAAATTTTTCCCTGCACTTTCCTGCTCCAGATTCTAGCTCCACGGTTTCGATCTCAAACCATGCAAACTCCTGCATTTTCTAATTAGCAGCTAGCAATCAAATAGAGATGGAAGGGTTGATCAAGCTGTTTTGAATTCAGCCCACTGCCTGATTTCTTTCTTAATCTGTTTCTCGATCTGAAAAATCCAATCAATCACCTTTCTTTCTCCTTTGATCAGCAGTGGATGTGCCTAATGATTTCAAATACATTCCTATACCTACTGCTCTGATTTATAGCTTCAAAAACTCAATTAGGTTGCAAGTTGGTACAAACTGCCTTCATATCATTTACATTGGTTTTCCTCCTTCCATAACTGAATTTCCAGCTTAAGTATCAACTTGCTGCTCTCCAAAACCTCTTGGGCTTCGAGTGGGTTTGTTTTGAGTCCTTTTTAGCATCCTTTGCAGCAGCCTCATTAATTCCAACTCACTTCCTTTGCACTTCAATTTCTGCACTGCACCAGCTTTTTGTTTCTCTTTTTTTTTTCAATTACTTAAGATGTATACAACTTCAAATGTGTTTATCTACGCTTCCTTATCAGAATTAACTTCCAATCACACTGTCGTGACCTTCAAATGGACTGATCAGCACAGTTGGCACAAAGAAATGGCAACTCCAAGTTCTCATTGCAGATTTTCTTTACTTTGTTCTTTACTGATTTTTTTCTTTAGGCCAGCTGCTTGTTCAGTCCTTATGTGCTCCATTTCTATCAGATATCAGCTTCACTCAGATTTAGCACTAGGCAGCAACAAATGCACTGCAGTTTAGAATTTTCAGCTTCAGATTTTTACAGCTTCTTCTCAACTTCATTTCAGCTTTGCTCATCTTCACCCGAATTCATTTTGCAATGAATTCCTGCAGTTGGGTTCAAGTTAACACAGCTGCAAATCATTCCATTCCATTCCTAGATCAGTAGATTAGATTTCCACTCCATTTTAAAACCTTGGCACAGATTTTAGCTTCAATTTGGTGGTTGCGTGCCACTTAGATCTTGGCACACAGTTTCTTTCCTTGTTTTTCAGCTTCAATTGCAGTTCAGTTTCAGCTTCTTCATCTCAGATTTTTCTCAGCTTTTGTTCATCCTTCACTCAGCTTTAATTTCAGAATTCAATCCAGATTGTATTCCTTTCCAGCACTCGGCAACAACAGATTCAGCACTTCAAACTCAGATTCAGTACTCCCTTTTCAGCCTTTGTTCAGAATTTCTTTGCAATCAAGCTTCAATACAGATTTTTCAGCTTCTTTCCACTTACAGCTATTCCCTTTTCAGTTTCCTCATTTCAGAGGCTCTCAAATGTGGTACTCGCAGCTACAATTTCAATGCAATTCAGATTTGGCAGTTTCAGCATTTTCCAGAATTTGGTCAGCTCACAATCTTCTGATCTGGGACTGCTTCAATTCAGATGAAACAGCCTTCAATTCAGACTTAAACACAGCAATTTAACTTCCAGAAATTGGATTTCGGCCATGGCACAGATTTTTCAATTTCTTCATTGCTAGCCTCTTGCTTTAATCCAGAATTCCTTACATTTCCAGCTTTTGTCCAGTCTCTACAAGATGCTACTGATCTAGGCTTCCCAAAATTCCAACTTTTCAGTTTTTGATCCAAGCCAATTCCGAAACCTGTTAAACAACTCAAGTTAACTTCATTTTGGCAAAAACTGTTAATCTTGCTTAAATCCGAAACCTGTTAATCTTCTTTTCTGTTTCTTGCATTGCATGCCACTTTGATCTTCAAAATGTAGTAAAGAATCTAAGTCTCCAATGGCTCCCACCTCTCTTGCTCATTTTTGGCACCAAACATCACTCACTTGGCACATGCATTTGTTTTTTTTTTCGAGTTGAAATGCATCCTTGATAAGAATTGCTTCCAAATCACCAATCACTCCCCCACACTTAAATCATTGTCCGTCTCGGGCAAAATAGCATCAAGTAAACATCTCAAGCAAACAAATCCATAGAAAAATTAGGGTTAAGATTAGCAATAAGGAAGGGTAAATAGAATAGACATGATTTTTGCCAAAATTGAATTGGAGAGGTAAACAAAATGATTAGTCCCTATAGATGTGATCCAACCATCGAAATATGATTTTGAAAGAACCTAAGCAAGTTCTAGAATACAATAACATATGTGTATCACAAAATAAGGCTAATCTCACTAGGTAAAAATAATCCATCTCAATTCCTCAATTAAGAATCTAAAGCAAAATTGTACTCAAGTATCCAAGATTTCATCCATGAACTCAAACCCTAAGTTTTGACAACCAAATTTAATTTATTTTCCAAGAGATCCTAAAATGACAATAAGTTAACCTAGAGGGATACATTTATTTCTAGTCATGTAATAAAAAGTGCTAAAACTATATTTACAATGACATGGTATTTACAATGATTTTATTCATGTCATGTTTCCTAGAAATTTATTATCAAATACTTACTTCAAAAAGAGAAAGAATTTATTCCTAGCAACATGAAAATGATATGTACAATGAAATGCAAATGTAGAGAAAGTGAACCCCCTCTTAAGTTGGGTAGATAGCGTCCTCAATGTATACATCCTCCACCTCTAGCTCCTTTAGTTCTTCAAAATACCTCTTGAGCCGTGGCTATTAACTTTCCACACAAATCCATTAGATTCATCCCTAATTTCAAAAACTCCATAGGGAAAAATGTCAGTTATAATGAATGTACCTTCCCACCATGATCTCAACTTACCTCTTATCAATTTGAGCCTTGATTTATATAATAGCACTTTGTCACCAATTTGAAATTCTTTGTTCACAATGTGCTTGTCATGAAAGTTCTTAGTCTTCTCCTTGTAGATCCTTGAATTCTCAAAAGCTTCCAACGGACTTCTTCAAGTTCTTGAAGTTGCAACTTCCTTTCTTCTCCCACCATAGTAGCATCAAAATTGCAAGCTTTTACCGCCCAATACGCCTTATGCTCAACCTCCACAGGTAAGTGGCATGATTTCCCATACACAAGTCTATAAGGTGACATTCCAATGGGTGTCTTGTAAGCAGTGCGATATGCCCATAGTGCATCTTCAAGCCTTTTGCTCCAATCCTTCCTATTAGGTCCCACGGTCCTTTCTAAAATTGATTTAACTTCTCTATTCGACACCTCGGCTTGTCCATTTGTTTGGGGGTGATAAGCAGTAGAAACCTTATGTACAACCCCGTACTTATTAAGAAGAGCCTTCATGTGCTTATTGCAAAAATGGGATCCTTGGTCACTTATGATTGCTCTTGGAATTCCAAACCTGCAAAAAATGTGTGACCTGACAAAACTAACAACAACAGATGAATCATCAGTCCTGGTGGGAATGGCCTCGACCCATTTTGAAACATAATCAACAGCTAAAAGAATATACAAGAATCCGAAAGAAGCAGGAAATGGTCCCATAAAATCTATACCCCACACATCAAATATCTCACAAAATAAGATAGCTTGCTGAGGCATTTCATTTCTAGCACTTATGTTTCCTGTTCTTTGACATCTATCACAACATTTACAAAACCTATATGAATCTCTAAACAGGGTGGGCCAGTACAATCCACATTCTAAAATTTTTCTAGCAGTTCTCTGTGGTCCAAAATGCCCACCACATGCTGAAGAATGACAAAAAGTGAGTACAGAATGAAACTCATGATCTGGTACACATCTCCTAATGATTTGATCACTACAAAATTTCCACAAGTAAGGATCATCCCACACATAATATTTTGCATCACTTTTAAACTTATCCTTTTGAGCTTTCGAAAAGTGTGTAGGAAAAACATGAGCTACAAGAAAATTCACTAAGTCTGCATACCAAGGTGACTCACCATGCAGCTGTAAAAGCTGCTCATCTCTGAAATCATCATCTATGGCCGTGGGATCTCCATCTCCCTCCAATCTGCTCAAGTGGTCTGCTACTAAATTTTCCTTGCCACTCCTGTCCCGTATCTCCAAGTCAAACTCCTGTAGTAGTAGCCATCTAATAAGCCTTGGCTTCGCATCTGACTTCTTCAGGAGGTACTTCAGTGCTGCATGATCAGAAAACACAACAATATGAGAACACAATAAATATGATCTGAATCTATCTAAAGCAAAAACAATGGAAAGAAGCTCCTTTTCAGTCGTGGTGTAATTGGCTTGGGCGGCATCTAGGGTTTTGGAGGCATAGGAAATGACATGTGGTGCTCTATCTACCCTCTGTGCTAAAACAGCTCCCACTGCAAAATTAGAAGTATCACACATTAATTCAAAAGGTAAAGACCAGTCAGGTGATGTAATAATAGGAGCTGAGGTAAGAGCCTCCCTGAGTCTATGAAAAGCTTCCTTGCATTTTTCATCAAAATGGAACTCAACATCTTTCTGCAGAAGTCGTGTCAAGGGCCGAGCAATCAAGCTAAAGTCTCTAATAAATCTGCGGTAAAATCCTGCATGTCCAAGAAAAGCTCGAATATCCCGTACGCATACGGGGTAAGATAAAGAAGAAATAACACTGATTTTAGCAGGATCTACCTCAATACCTTTCTGAGAGACTATGTGTCCAAGTACTATCCCATGCTCTACCATAAAGTGACATTTTTCAAAATTCAAAACAAGGTTAGTTTCAATGCAACGATGTAAAACCCTAGACAAGTTATTCAAACATGAATCAAAAGACGTGCCATAAACTGAAAATCATCCATAAATACCTCCATACAGTCCTCTAGCAACTCACCAAATATACTCATCATGCATCTCTGAAAGGTTCCGGGTGCGTTGCAGAGTCCGAAGGGCATACGTCTATAGGCAAATGTGCCAAAAGGACAAGTGAAGGTGGTCTTCTCCTGGTCCTCTGGATCTATGCAAATATGAAAATAGCCTGAAAATCCGTCCAAGAAACAGTAGTGTGACTTCCCTGCCAGTCTCTCAAGCATCTGATCAATGAATGATAGAGGGAAGTGATCTTTCCTTGTGACCTTGTTGAGTTTCCTGTAATCAATGCAGACTCTCCAGGAATTCTTAACTCTGGTGGGCACTAGCTCATTGCTTTCATCTGCCACCACGGTCACTTCAGATTTCTTAGGCACCACGTGAATAGGGCTAACCCACTGACTGTCAGAAATAGGGTAAATGATACCTGCCTGTAGAAGTCTAGTCACCTCTTTCTTTACAACATCCAAAATAAGTGGGTTGAGTCTCCTTTGTGGTTTCCTCACTGGTTTGACATTATCTTCCAAGAATATCCTGTGCATGCAGATAGCTGGGCTGATACCTGGTATATCTGATAAAGTCCACCCAATCGCCTTTTTGTAGTGCCTTAGGACTTGCAGTAATTTCTCTTCTTGTTCTGACTCTAAATGCTGTGCAATAATAACAGGGAAAGTCTGCTCCTCTCCTAGATATGCATACTTCAAATGACCTGGTAATGACTTCAGTTCACTTTGGTCCTCTTCAGTAGAAATAAGTAGTCCCTGGGGCTTAGTGCAATCCCCTACACTTTGAATATCAGTAAAAATAGGTGATCCTTGGGGCTCTGTGCAATCCCCTACACCTAAAAAAATATCTCCAGCTGGTAATGTGTCTGAAATGTCTTCTGAAAAATCCTCAGTATCAGCAGTCAGTACTCTCTCAGCCTCCTCTGAATCAATAGCTCCCCCAGAAAAATCCTCCAGAAATCCCTCAGCCTCTAACTCTGTCTGTGCCAGCTCCTATAAAATATCCATGCTCATGATAGAGTGATCCTCTCTCGGATGCTTCATAGCATCAAAAAGGCTGAACTGTACAACCGTATCTCCAATCTCCATAGAAAGTGTCCCGGCATGTACATCAATCTTCGTTCTGGCCGTCTTCAGAAAAGGCCTGCCTAAGATAAGTGGAGAACGGTGTGCCAAGTAATCTCCCTCCATATCCAAAATATAGAAATCAGCAGGAAATATCAGCTCCTTTACCTTCACCAGAACATCTTCAATCATACCTGCGTGGTGGGTCTAACTCCTATCTGCTAGCTGTATCACCACCCCAGTGGGCTGTAAAGGGCCTATGCCAAGCATCTGAAAAACTGACTTGGGCATCACATTTATGGAAACTCCTAAATCTAACATAGCATCATGAAATATCGTGCTCCCAATCTCACAAGAAACAGTAAATACCCCTGGGTCTTCACATTTCTGAGGAATAGTGTGGATAAGTGCTGAGATGTTCTTCCCAAAGCTGACCAACTCATTTTCCTTGAATCTCTTTTTATGAATACAAAGATTCTTCAAAAACTTAGCATACTTGGGAATCTGCTTGATCATGGTCAACAAAGGTACATTGATCTCCACCTTGCTAAATAATTCCACTAACTCATTGAATTCCTTGGCTTTCACTTCCTCCACTTGCTTTTTGGCATGTGTTCTCTGCTGTGGAAAGGGTAAAGGAACCCTAAAATTATCAACTTTGGCCGAAAATGGAGCTGCTGAATTCTGCCCTGCTGCCCCATGCGCAGTAGCTGCTGTCCCAGGCGTCTCGGCATCGTTTTCTTCTCCGTTTGCCACCAAATTTGGAGGGTTGCTTGAGGACTGAGTTGGGAACGGGCTAGGGTTGGAATCAACTGAATTTGAACTCATTTCAGTGTTGTTTTGGGCCGGAATTGGAGAAGCTATCCGGTCTCCTGAAAATTCTGCTCGTGGACTCTTCGGAGATGTTGTAACCTTCCCACTTCTCAAAGTTATAGCACTCACATTCCCTTTGGGATTAGGAACAGTTTGGGAAGGAAGTTGGCTTGATCCTTGATCTTGATTTTGGTTAATTCCACTAGCCAATTGCCCTAATTGCCTCTCAACGTTTTGTTGCCAACCTTGTTGTTGTTGTTGTGTTTGTACAACTTGTTGTAGCATCTCCATCATTTGCTGATTCTGTGCATTTCCTCCACTTGAGCTCCCATAACCTCCTTGGTTAGCATAGCCCCTTGATTGACCTTGAAAGGATGAATTAGTTGGCTGAAATGGTGGAGCTTGCTGATTTGTTGAAAACCATGCTGTTGGGGCTGATAAGAGGATTGATTGGGCTGTTGATAGGGCTGATTAAATTGCTGAGATGCTTGGAAACCTTGCTGTGAGTTGTAGGGCTGAAAATTCTGATTTTGAGGTGGAAAATTAGGAGGCGAGGGCTGAAAACTCTGATTTTGAAATCCTTGATCGTAGGGCTGAAAATGCTGATTCATGGGTTGTGATGGCTGAAAAATTGGTTGATTTGGAGCTTGGAAAGCTGGGAATGATTGAAAGCCTTGCTGCCCTTGATAAGGTTGCTGGAATTGAGGTTCAAAATGCTGAAATTGTTGCTGAAAATGTTGAGAATTAGGCTGAAACGGGGGCTGAAAATTTTGATTTGATTGCTGAAAAGTTGGCTGATTGTTTTGAGTTTGTTGGGGCTGCTGGAAATTAGGTTGAGGCTGCTGTGAAGACTGACTTTGAGGCTCTTGTTGGCAGAAAGCATTCCCATACCTCAAGTTAGGATGATTCCTCCAACCGGGGTTATAAGTAGAGGAATACGGATTGTTTCTTGCTTGGAATTGTCCTCTCACTAAGGCTGCTACTGTCTCGTCCTGTTGGAGGGTAGGGCATGAGTCTGAAGTGTGCTCTAGACTAGAGCAAATGCCACACACACTTATCACTTGACTAGAGGGTGGAGGTACTGAAGGAGTCGAACTAAGTCTTTCCATTTTTAATTCCATTTGCTTAAAAGCTGAGGTGAGCTCCATCAATGCATTCTTAACCTCCTTCTGATCAGTAGGAACTCCCTGAATTTCACCCACTCCTCTGGTGGTCAAGGCTCTGCCTCCAAATTGTTGGGAATTCTCAGCCATATTAGAAATTAACTCCCTAGCTTGCATTGGTGACTTGTTCACTAGGGCCCCTCCAGCTGCAGCATCTATCAGGACTCTATCCATCTGCAGCAGTCCCTCATAAAAATATTGAATCAATAATTGCTCACTGATTTGATGCTGGGGGCAACTTGAACACAAATTGTTAAATCTTTCCCAGTAATCATATAGTGTTTCGCCCACCACTTGCTGAATCCCACAGATACTTTTTCTGATTATAGTTGTGCGGGAAGCTGGGAAATACTTCTCCAAAAATGCCTTCTTCATAGCGATCCAACTAGACACATGTCCTGTAGGCAGATAATAGAACCAGTCTTTGGCTGCTCCTATCAATGTGAAGGGGAAAGCTCTCAGCTTGATGTCTTCTTCAGAAATGCCCTGAGGCTTCATAGTAGAGCACACCACATGAAATTCGTGCAAGTGTCTGTTTGGATCCTCCCCAGATAAACCCTGAAACTTTGGCAACAAATTAATAAGTCCAGATCTTAACTCAAAACTTTCCCCCAGCTCTGGATAAGCTATGCTGGAGTACTAAAATGCAGCGTCAGGTGCTGCAAGCTCCTTCATGGTTCTCTGGTGGTCTGCCATGTCAATGCCTGAGTGAGTGAAGATAGTCTGAACAGGAGGGATATCTGTAGTCTCAGAAAGAATGGCCTGGCTCCTCCTGACTCTGAAAGTCCTCTCAATCTCAGGATCAAAATCTTCCAATTCAGCACCTAAAGACCTGGTCATAAAAACAAAACAAATCGCAGTAAAAGTAGATAAAAAGATAAAACAAATAAAATCAAATCAAAAGATATAGCAATAAGCACGAAAGTAAGTCAAGAATGATATGAAATAAGTGCACAAGCAAAAATCAAACAAATCAACTAACAGTTCCCCGGCAACGGCGCCAA
This sequence comes from Boesenbergia rotunda, assembly GCA_024364735.1. Classification (NCBI taxonomy): domain Eukaryota; kingdom Viridiplantae; phylum Streptophyta; class Magnoliopsida; order Zingiberales; family Zingiberaceae; genus Boesenbergia; species Boesenbergia rotunda. The sequence continues at coordinate 23,445 of JAGFNQ010005438.1, read as the reverse complement.
AAATTTGACAAAGCCCAAACTATGTGTCACAAATGTGGGCCTCAAATTTAGAATTTATAAATGAAAGCTGGAAACCCTTTTTACAATCAGAATATGAAAATGTAATATAGGGGCCACAGGTCGTATTTTTTTCTCGGGGCTAGTTGTCGTGCTTGATTCAAACTTATAATTATGTGTCGTTTTTGGGGTTTCAAATAAGTAATGGGATTTTGGTTTTTAATTGAAAATGGAAATGAAATGAAAATAAAAGAAAGTGAGCAATGGAACTAAACAAAGAGATGACACTAAAAGCTCAATTAAGGGAAACCTAAGTAAACACTTACCAAGTTTTTTTTCTTTATGGGAAATCGTTTTCTGATTTCAAACACAAAATGAAATGCTATGCAATGAAATAAAGGAAGTGATGGAGTTTTCGGAAACAAACAAGCTTGCAACAATCAATGCATGCGAAATTAAGGATTTGAGCAACCACTGAACTCACATCACTTAGAAGTTTCCAAAGCTAACTCAAGCAGGAAAAGTTCAGAATAGCTAAAGGTTATATCAATAGATCTCAAACACTACCCTACTCCGGAAAGAATTGGTGAAATTCAGATGCCAACCAGTGCCTGAAAACAGCTTGGCACGCAAGCTGATACCTATGTGCCAAACTGAATTTTCATGCCAAAAACTGATTTTATCAGCCCAGAAATGCCACTAACCGATTATAGTTTGACGAGCAACCTATCAATGCATGACCTTGTAATTATGAATGAAGAATTCCGAGTCAAAATGATGCTCAACCAATTCTGCCCTATTGCAGAAGTCAAATGGACTTGAATTGCAGGGAATTCACGCAGGAATTCAGTATGCAGAAATTCGAATCATCTAGACGCAGATCACGCAAGCAGCTGACTTCAAATGCTGGAATCTAAATACATTACTTCACTAACACAACTCAGAAATTATAGCTAACAATGAGCATAAGGAGATGAGCCAACAGATTTAGAATTCCAGCTGCAGAAATTAAAATTGATGCAAACAAGCTGATTGAAAATGCAGAAATTAAAACCGAATGAGAACAAACTCAGGTATCATGCACTAACATACTAAATGCTAGCTTCAATTTCAGTGAATAAACTAAACACACAGCCAATTCGAAATAACCTGACAATTTTGAAACTGAATAGAAATTTCAGAAATGGAAATGGTACGCTATCTAAATTTGGCACGCAAGCTACAACAGGAATAAACTGTGATTAACTCTAAAGGATTAACTAACAAGTAATCTAATTAACTGTTTGCAACATTGAAACACTAATTAGAGCTAAACAATTCCGAAATCGAAACTAAGTTGCTGATATGAAAAACAGAAACAGAACATGAGCAGGATTCAAATTACAGCTACGACACAATGAAATCTAACTATCTAAGCTACTCCTCAACCTCTCTTCAACTCAAGAGCTCCTTGGTCGTCAATCAAGGGAGAACCTCGGACCCGCAAGCTCAACAAATCAGTGAAGATCTTCTCTGTTACTGAATCGAATCAGACTTTGCCCAAACTGAAATTCAGCTCCGAATTCTTCAAACTCGCTGTGGTGGCTTGCGATTTGGATTTGGGAGTGACCAAGACCTTCCAGGGAACCCCTCTGGTCAGCTCGGATGTAATGGAGGTGGAGCACAGCTGAGCTTGATTTGATCGGATGGCAAAACTGCCGAGACCTCGCGTAACTTCGCTATTGAGCAAAAGTCAACTCTGAAACTTCACTGAGATCATCTTCACTAACCTAGCCCTTGCTTTGATTATGGATTGAGGGATCGCGCCTCAAAAATGGAGAAAAAGCAATGAAAAATATGAAGAACTCGATGAAGGTTACTGTAGCGGCGGAGACGCGATGAAGGGAAGAAGCTGCGACAATTTTGATTAAATAGGATCCAATGGACGGCTGTGATTGATCCACTTCAATCCAACGGCTGTCCTTGGTCTGATTTGAGCCAAACTTTGATGATGATGATCTGAGGTCAGGATCTGCCTCGTGGTAGCTCGGATCCTCCAGATTTGCAATGGATGGTCCAGATCAAGCTAATCTCTGAATGGATGATCTAGAGCTCTCCAAGCTTGATCCAACGGTTGATTGAGCTCTGATTGTGATGAAACCTTCAGATCTTGATCAGGGTGCTTGATCAACCCTAGCCCTAGCTCGAATTGCTTCAGATCATCTCGGATGGCTCAGATCTAGCCGCTTTTGAATCGAACGCCCCAGATTTAATCGTAATCTTGATAATCTGATCCGGTCACTTCCGACTCGAATTTGACCCAATATGCCCTAGGTCCTTGAACCTCTGATGCCTACAAAAATAAATCAAGAATTTAGTGGCCAAAATAATCCAAAAATTGCATATTTGCAATTAAGTCCAAAATAAAGGTAGGTTCTAAAACCTAGGGCAATTTCACAATTTTGACAATAAAAACATAGATCAAACATGGATTTTAGCAGCTCAAATAATCAATAAAATAGTATTTATCAGTGCCCCAGTTGGTTTTGATGTGATCAACCAAGTTAGTGTTGGATCGAGAGAACCGATAGAGGGGGGGTGAATATCGGAAAGCGTTCGGATTTGAAAAGAGAATGCGTAGCGGAAGATTAAAAATAAAAACACGCAAACACAGATATTTTTACTTGGTTCGGAGCCTAGGTCGACTCCTACTCCAAGGCCCATGGTCGCACTCCGTTTACTGCGGGCAATACTATAATCGCGTAAAAAACAGTTACAGAAATTGAATTACAATTCAAGTACAGTACTAAAATTGAGCTCTTCTTTTTACCGACGTCCAATGTAGATTACTTTTTCCGAAGCAGTAGGATGTCGTCGGCGCTTGTATCTTGAGTTGGGAGGTTGCCGGAGCAGAGCGCGGAAGCCGAAGAGCGTAGAAGCATTGAAAGAATTCGTTGTTCTGAAGCCTTGGTTCGAGGGTCCTTTTATAGCGCCTGGGGGCGCCCGGAACGTCGGGGGCACCCCCCCCCCCACGTGTCGGCCGATCCACCTTTAGCTCGGTCAGCGTCTGATCCCTTCAAACTCGGGATTAGATCTTGACTGGGGCGCCCGTGACGCTGGGGGCGCCCGGGTTGACCGGGTCAGAGCTTATCCCTTGGCTTCGCTGGCTTCTGGTTCGATGGCATGCACAGGGGGCGCCCGGGACGCTGGGGGCACCCGGGAGCAGCGGGGGCGCTCGGGAGCATGGGGGCACCCGGGAGATGAGCTGTCGAAGCCTGACTTTGTTTTATATGTTTTGTGTTCACCTTGGGGGCGCCCTGGTCAGCTGCTGCCTCACTCCTTTGATGCTCTCTGAGCTGCAGACACTCGTTCCTTCGGTCCTGCATCCAGAGTTAGTCCAAAACACCATAAAACAATAAGATGTTAGTTTATATAGCCTTAGCTGTCTTGGTTCTGACTTTGGGTCTCCAAAATGGAGCCCTAGGTCGAACCGACGCCTACTGTTCCCTCGACGGGGAACGCGCCCTCACCTACTCCTCTCGGGAGAATGTACCTGATGCCAACCGCTCCTCTGGTTGGACTTTTGCCTGGCGGTCCTTTGCCAGGTCTTGGATACCGAGTTGTCCTTCGCCCGGTGCCTAGCATTCCTTCGCTAGGGCTTCAGTCCCAAGCTGTCCTTCGCCTGGCGCCTAGCAGTCCTTCGCTAGGGCTTCAGTACCCTGGCATTCCTTCGCCAGTGCCTAGCAGTCCTTCGCTATGGCTTTTTACCCTGGCATTCCTTCGCTAGTGCCTGCTAGCAGTCCTTTGCTAGGGCTTTTTACCCTGCACACTAGAGTGACATGTTAGATAGCAAGTAATACTTAACTTTTGAGCCCTGTTGCCATTATCAAAACTCAGGTTCGACTTGGGTGCTTTCTGCACCAACAATCTCCCCCTTTTTGATTTATGGCAACCCTGGTTCAAAAAGTTAAGTTTAATCAAGGCATATACAAATTACCTTTTGTTCCCTCCCCCTGGAAGGAATCTCCCCCTAGATTTTTCAAAAATTCGTGGGGTTTTCGACACTAAGTTCTAAGTTTAAAGTTTGGATTTTTACTTAGAAAAAAAATTATACTTGTAGAGAATTTTTGAGTTCAAATACTTAGTAAATTTTGAAAGCTTAAGTTTATTTAGACAACTTTGAAAACTTAAGTTTAAGAAGGATTTTCAAACTTTAGTTTGAGTACCAACAAATTGAAAGTTTTAAGTTTATGGTACTTCAAAAAAGTTTTGAAAAACTCTAAGTTTTAAAGTACTTCGTGAAGTTAACACAAACCTAAGTACTTCTGAAAAGCTTAAGTTTTTCTGAAAAACTTAAGTACTTTTGAAAAGTTTTGAAAAGTTTAAGTACTTTAAAAAGTTTTGACAAGCTTAAGTAAAAATTTTTTTAACAAGCTTAAGTACTAGGAAAGTTTTGAAAAGCTTAAGTACTTTGAAAAGCTTAAGTGAGAAAATTTTTGACAAGCTTAAGTACTAGGAAAGTTTTGAAAAGCTTAAGTACTTTGAAAAGCTTAAGTAAGAAAAACTTAGTGCTTTAGTACTTTGAAAAACTTAGTACTTTAGAAAAGCTTAGTTAAGTACTTTTTGAATAAAGGATAGATTTTGAAATTTTGAGAGAAAAATATTCTACAAAAAATTTTAAACAAAAAATTTTAAATTCTCTCCTTTCTTATCTCTCCCCCTTTGCCATATATCAAAAAGATAAATAGAGCAGAAATTAAATTGCATAACGGAAATAACTTTCATAATGGAAAATATTTGCATGATTTTGCTGTACTGAACCAATTCATGATAAGACTTAAACCAAATCAGTTAATTTTCTCTTGTAGGGACCTGTCTAACCCAATTAGCTACTTACTAACTGTTATAAACAGTAGTTTTTGCTAGGGTTAGTCAAGTTAAGTGTTTTTGTTCAAGTTAGATTTTCTAAACTTGACACTTAACTTGATTGCTGTGTAAGTTGTATTTAGTGCCCCAATTACTGCAGATGCACTGACTTAAAGCATCTTGAATTAAGGCAAAGACCTAAGCATCTCAACCCTTTCTAGGTTATCAATCAAAAAGTACCCTAAGGTGCTTGTGAGATGCTGGCTTCTAACTCTATAGGTGCATGCAGTTCTAGGGTTAGGGCCTAGGCTAAGTCCATTTGCGAAAAAACCCTAGTTTTGAGAGGGGGTAGTTTTGAAATAAAACTAAGAAAAAAATTTTAAAAAACTGATTTTGAAATTAAATAAAACAGTTTTTCAAGTTCTTTTAGAAACTGATTTTTAAATCAAGTAAAGCAGTAAGAAATTAAAAAGTAGAGTTAACCTATTCTACAGAGCACAATCCTAACTGCCTTCTTAGTGAGCTGAACTCAGACTCAGGTAAGGGTTTTGTGAGTATGTCAGCTAGGTTGGATTTAGAGTCTATATGCTTAAGTACTATTTCACCCCCGGCTACATGGTCTCTTACAAAGTGATGTTTGACTTCTATGTGTTTGGTTCTGGAATGTTGGATTGGATTTTTAGTTAGATTAATTGAACTTATATTGTCAATAAATACTTGAGTTTGGGTGTAGTTAAGCTGGAAGTCCTTAAGAGTGTGCATCATCCATAAAAGTTGTGCTACACACTCTCCTAAGGCTACATACTCAGCTTCAGTTGTGGACAGAGCTACACAGTGTTGTTTTCTGCTGCACCAACTTACTAGACTATTTCCTAACAGTTGGCAGCTTCCACTTGTGCTCTTTCTATCTAATTTACAACCAGCATAGTCAGAATCCGAGTATCCTGACAAATTGAAGGTTGAGGTTCTAGGATACCAAATCCCTACATTTAGGGTGCCCTTTACATATCTTAGTATTCTTTTTAGGGCTGCTAAGTGTGTTTCCTTAGCACAGGTTTGGTATCTAGCACACATCCCTACAGCAAAAAGAATGTCAGGTCTGCTGGCTGTAAGGTACAGTAGACTACCTATCATACTTCTATAGAGTTTAAGGTCCACTGGTTTACCATCAGGGTCACTATCTATTTTTACATTAGTGGCCATGGGGGTACTTATGCTTTTAGAGTTATCCATTTTGAATTTCTTTATTAACTCTTTAGCATATTTGGATTGATGGACATAGTTTCCATCCCTAGTTTGTTTAATTTGTAAGCCTAGGAAAAAGTTAAGTTCACCAACTAGGCTCATTTCAAATTCGTTTTCCATTATTTTAACAAATTCTTTTAGAAAGTTCGAGTTGGTGGACCCAAAGATTATGTCATCTACGTAAATTTGGGCAATAAATATATCTTTTCCTAGGGTTTTAATAAATAGGGTTGAGTCAATTTGTCCTTGTTTAAATTCTTTAGAGATTAAGTAAGTTGATAAACGTTCATACCAGGCCCTAGGTGCTTGTTTTAGTCCATATAGTGCTTTAGTTAGTTTGTAAACGTGGTCAGGTTTGTCTAAGTCCTCAAACCCAGGGGGTTGTCCTACATAAACTTCTTCTTTAATGAATCCATTTAGGAAAGCTGACTTTACATCCATTTGATATAGCTTAAATCCTTTATGGGATGCAAAGGCTAACAACATTCTAATGAACTCAAGTCTAGCTACTGGGGCATATGTTTCATCGTAATCTAATCCCTCTACTTGGCTGAATCCCTTCACTACTAAGCGGGTTTTATTTCTAACTATTTCTCCTTGATCATTTAGCTTATTCCTAAAGACCCACTTGGTGTCAATGACGGATTTGCCCTCAGGTTTAGGTACTAATTCCCAGACTTGGTTTCTCTCAAATTGAGCTAATTCTTCTTACATAGCTATGATCTAATCAGGATCAGGTAGGGCTTCCTCTATAGTTTTGGGTTCAATTTTTGATATCATAGCTATTTGACTAAGGTTTCTATAGGAGGATCTAGTCCTGACTCCTAGAGTTGGATCACCCACAATTTGATCGGTTGGGTGACTAAGTCTGGGTTTCTTGGTTCTTCTAGAACTTGGTTCAGCCTCAGGTCCGGCTGGTCAGTTTGGTTCACTATTTGATTCGACTCCTTGGGCTGGTTCATTTGTTGGTTCGATAATTGGTTCAGTTGACTCATTAATTGGTTCAATAGTTAGTTCGTTTAAGGGTTCAATTAAATGTTCAATAGTTTGTTCATTATTTTCTTGATCAGAATTTGATGAGGTTAGGTCTGGATTATCAGATTTTGAGTTGATTTCTTCATCAAATATTAAGTTTGTTGTTTCTTCAATTTTCTTAGTTTGTTTGTTGTAAACTCTATAGGCTCTACTTGTGGTTGAGTATCCTAGGAAGATACCTGGGGTTGACTTGGACTGAAATTTCCCTAAATAGTCTTTGGTGTTTAGGATATGGACTTTGCATCCAAAGACCCTTAGGTAGTGTAGATTTGGGAGTCTATGGTAGTACAGTTCATAGGGTGTTTTGTTGTGTCGCTTGTTAATCAGAACCCTATTTTGGATGTAACAAGCCGTACTAATCGCTTCTGCCCAATATTGGTTTGCTAAGTTAAATTCGTTGAGCATAGCCCTAGTGGCTTCCTGTAATGTTCTATTCCTTCTTTCGACTATCCCATTTTGTTGGGGGGTTCTAGGACATGAAAATTCATGTAAATACCCATTTACCTTACAGAATTCCTCGAATCGTTGATTTTCAAATTCTCCCCCGTGGTCACTCCTAAGTCTTTTAATTTTAGTATCGTTTTGATTTTCAATTAATTTACAGAATTCATTAAATAGGTTTAGGGTTTCATCTTTGGTTTTTAGAAACCTAACCCAGGTGAACCTAGAGTAATCATCAACTATTACTAAGCAGTATCGGTTCCCGCTTAGTGACTTGGCTCCATGTGAATCAAATAGGTCAAGGTGCAGGAGCTCAAGTGTGGTTTGAGTTAGGTCAGATTGGATTAGTTTGTGATTAGATTTGGTTTGTTTACCTTGATTACATGATTCACATATTAGGTTTTCATTGTTTTTAATTTTGGGGATACCTTTGATTAAGCCAAGTTGGGTGACTTTTGAGATAGTTCTCAGATTAGTGTGACCTAGTCTCCTATGCCAGAGATTTGATTGTTCTAACTGAGTTAACATACATTTGGGTACTAGGGGAAGGTTTATGGTGTATACATTATTTTTTCTAGTGCCCTTAAGCATGATTTCTGAGTCTTGTACATTTCTAATCAGGCAGTTAGAATTGTTGAAGGTGACTATATAACCAGAATCACATAACTGACTTATACTAAGCAAGTTAAAATTGAAGTTTTCAACCAAAAGAACTTTCTTAATAATAAAGTCAGATTTGAGTTCAATATTACCTGACCCAATTACCTTGAGTGTAGCATTGTTGCCAAATGCCACTGAGCCTAGGTTCATGAACTTGAGTTTGGTGAACTTCAATTTATCTCCAGCCATGTGTCTGGAGCAACCGCTATCCAACATCCATTGGTCCAAATCTTTATGTTCCTATACATAAAGAGTTTTATTGATTTGGATCCAATTAGAGTCAGGAATAGCTTAAATTGAGTTTCACTGCCTAGTCTGTCTCACCTTTCAACCACGTTAGCCTTATAGGTTTTGTGAGACAGGTTTTGATAAGTAAAATTATTTTGTAAAATTAATTTTTATTTAGAAAACCTTAAATTAATTTTTGAAAACAGTTAAATTTATTTTAAAAGGAAATGTTTGAATCTATACTTAACTGAAAATTTGTGTTAGATTTGAATTTGACAAAAAGTAATTTGAATTTGAAATTCAGAAATTGGCTTCCAGGTCTTGGCGAGGCACTAGGCCTTCTTTGGCCGTAGCCTTATTGGATCATCAACCCTTTCCATGACAAAGCCGTTTAATGAAATTTCATTTTCAAAATTAATCTTTGAAAAGTTCTGGTCTAACTAGTTTGGGTTTTGGATCGGTAGCTTCGGCTAGTTTCACCAGTCTAAAGAGACCAAGTGTACTTGATCTTATTAGAATTGGTTTCCCTAACGTACTATCATCTCACCTCCACCCAATACTGTGTTGTCAAGTTTCAGTTAAGTTTGTTCAGTCCTTATACTAACCATTCCTAAGTCTAAGCATGGTAAATTGTAGAAATTTAAATAAACAATCAATCAAGCAAATTGCAAGAATTAAATTCTATTTAACAATAAATATAGTTTTTAATTTGGCTCCCCCTGGACTAAAGCCACGGTAATGATTAGGCAAGATGTGAATCTTGTCCTTGGGGATCCAATACTGATTTGATCCAGTTGGTTTGTTCAGGTACAGTTTAGGTACCCATGCCTGAACTTTACTTCTGGACTGATTCAGTACAGCAAAGTAAGATCTTTGTCGGGATTTGGTTCTATAGCCAAGTCCGGATCGATTTAGAACGGACTTTTGTTTTCCAAGAATCATGTCAAGACCCTTGGAACCAGAAGTGAATCGTTCTAAGGCAGCTCTAAGATCCTTAACTTGAGTTTTCAGGGAGGAGTTCTCTTTCTCAAGTTTTTCAACTTGAGTAGGAGTTCCATCTTGAACTTTCTCGGTTAAGGATTTAGAGTCAGCTCCCTCTTTCAGGAGTTTTACTTCCTGTCGGAGGGATTCAACTCGGAGTTTGGCTTTTGCCAAATCTCGAGAAAGATACGAAATAAGTTCATTTAACTGACTTCTATTGAAACCACTTACCTTGATTTCGCCGTCTTCTGAAAAGGTTAGTCTGTCGTCGTCCTGTTCTGACTCTGACTCGGTCCCGACTTCTTCTGAGGCGGTCAGGGCTAGTAGGTTTGACTGGGGTGCTTCTTCTTCTTCTTCTGAGGAAGATTCGTCCCAGGTTGCTTGGAGTGCTTTCTTTCTTCTTGTCTTCTTGGTCTCCTTCAGGTTCAGACACTCTGTCTTGTAGTGGCCCTTCTTCTTGCACTCGTAGCAAGTCACGTTGGGCTTGTTTTTGTCATTTGCGGGTTCAGCTAGTTCGTCTTTTCTTCGGTTTGTTTTCCGTCTGTTGGTTTGGTTCTTCAATTCTTTATAGTAGCTTCGGGTCAGTCGGACCAGCTTAGGTCCATCTCTTCTTCGTCTTCTGAGTCTGAGTTAGACTCGGGTTCAGGTTGTGGCTTCTTCTTTGTTGACCTTCCAGTTTTTCCTGCAACAAAGGCAATACCTTTCTCGGCCAAATTGCAGTTAGTTTGTTCATGCAGTTCTAATTCGAAAAACAATTCATCTAATTTTATTTTTGAAAGATCCCTTGAGACCTTGTATGCATCTACCATAGATGCCCACAAGGTGTTTCTAGGGAAAGCATTTAAGGCATACCTTATTAGGTCACGATTTTTGACCTTGTGACCAATAGTATGTAGACCATTCATAAGTTCCTGGATTCGGGCGTGAAGCTGAGCGGCTGTTTCGTTGTCGGTCATTTTTATTGTATACAGCTTGTTCAGGAGCAGATCTCTCTTACTGATTCGAGTGTTTGATGTTCCTTCGTGCAGCTCGATCAGTTTTACCCACAGCTCCTTGGCACTGTTGAAGGGGCCCACCCGGTTCATCTCCTCCTTTGTTAAGCCGCATTGAAGGGTCTGAGTCGCCTTTGCATCGACTTCAATTTTGCGCTTCAGAACGTTGTCCCATTCTGAGTAGGTTTGCGGTACTCCTTCAGAGTTCTTCGGAATCTCCAGTACGGACTGGATGATTATCCACATGTCCACCTGAGTTTTCAGGTGAACCTCCATTCGACTTTTCCTGTAGGAAAAGTCTTCTCCACTGAAAAGTGGAGGTCTGGCGGTGCTGAATCCTTCTTGCAGGGCCATTAGGGATTGTATCTAAAAAAAATTAAGAAACGAACTTTGTCCCAAGACTTGGTCTTGGATTAGTAGTGCTGGATAAGGAAAATAAAATATCGAGGGGTGTTGCACCAACCTCGATTAACGAGAGGAAATTCGAACGAAGAATATATTAGAAAAAATTCGAACGAAAAAAAAATAAGAATAAATCCGGAAAAAATTTTCAAACTGGTGGTTGCACCAAATTTGAACTTCCCCGCTCTGATACCACTTGTTGGATCGAGAGAACCGATAGAGGGGGGGTGAATATCGGAAAGCATTCGGATTTGAAAAGAGAATGCGTAGCGGAAGATTAAAAACAAAAACACGCAAACACAGATATTTTTACTTGGTTCGGAGCCTAGGTCGACTCCTACTCTAAGGCCCACGGTCGCTGACCGTTTACTGCGGGCAATACTATAATCGCGTAAAAAACAGTTACAGAAATGGAATTACAATTCAAGTATAGTACTAAAATTGAGCTCTTCTTTTTACCAACTTCCGATGTAGATTACTTTTTCCGAAGCAGTAGGACGTCGTCGGCGCTTGTATCTTGAGTCGGGAGGTTGCCGGAGCAGAGCGCGGAAGCCGAAGAGCGTAGAAGCGTTGAAAGAATTCGTTGTTCTGAAGCCTTGGTTCGAGGGTCCTTTTATAGCGCTTGGGGGCGCCCGGAACGTCGGGGGCGCCCCCCCCCACGTGTCGGCCGATCCACCTTTAGCTCGATCAGCGTCTGATCCCTTCAAACTCGGGATTAGATCTTAACCGGGGCGCCCGGGACGCTGGGGGCGCTCGGGTTGACCGGGTCAGAGCTTATCCCTTGGCTTCGCTGGCTTCTGGTTTGATGGCATGCACAGGGGGAGCTCGGGACGCTGGGGGCGCCCAGGAGCAGCGGGGGCGCCCGGGAGATGAGCTGTCGAAGCCTACCTTTGTTTTATGTGTTTTGTGTTCACCTTGGGGGCGCCCGGGACACTCTGGGCGCCCTGGTCAGCTGCTGCCTCACTCCTTTGAGGCTCTCTGAGCTGCAGACACTCGTTCCTTCGGTCCTGCATCCAGAGTTAGTCCAAAACACCATAAAATAAAAAGATGTTAGTTTATACAGCCTTAGCTGTCTTAGTTCTGACTTTGGGTCTCCAAAATGGAGCCCTATGTCGAACCGACGCCTACTGTTCCCTCGATGGGGAACGCGTCCTCACCTACTCCTCTCGGGAGAATGTATCTGATGCCAACCGCTCCTCTGGTTGGACTTTTGCCTGGCGGTCCTTTGCCAGGTCTTGGATACCGAGCTATCCTTCGCCCGGTGCCTAGCATTCCTTCACTAGGGCTTCAGTCCCAAGCTGTCCTTCGCCTGGCGCCTAGCAGTCCTTCGCCTGGCGCCTAGCAGTCCTTCGCTAGGGCTTCAGTACCCTGGCATTCCTTCGCCAGTGCCTAGCAGTCCTTCTCTAGGGCTTTTTACCCTGGCATTCCTTCGCCAGTGCCTAGTAGTCCTTCGCTAAGGCTTTTTACCCTGCACACTAGAGTGACATGTTAGATAGCAAGTAAGACTTAACTTTTGAGCCCTGTTGCCATTATCAAAACTCAGGTTCGACTTGGGTGCTTTCTGCACCAACAGTTAGGTTAGGTCCTGTTGGTTTTAATCCCTCTGCTAAGTGTGCAGGAACTTAGGTACGGAGGAAGTTGAGCGTAAGACGCAGCGGACGAGAAGTATTGTACGGGGAAGTGAGCCGACGGGCTCGGTACAATCCGATGGACGCGGAAGCTGCGGAAGAGTACGTCGGTGGAGCGTGAAGGACGCGCGGGATGTCCGAGGGACGAGAAGCCGAAAGGAAGCACGCTCGAGGGGCGAAAGGTCGGAGTCGGGTTCGGGTGAGCCTAACTTCGATTGGTCAGAAATTACCCACAAGATCTACTTACGAACAGTCAACCAAGTTGCCTTTGACTTGGATCAAGACTTGAATTAAAGTCTTTTATAAAAGCTTTTATATTAAAGCATTTAATTAAAGCCTTTTAAAGGACTTTAATTTATAAAAACTTTTATATTAAAGCTTTTAATTAAAGCTTTTTACAAGCTCCACACTTGGATTTGTTTAGACAAAACTTATCAAAGTCTTGGAGAAGCAATCGATGAAGCGGTGAAGAAAAGTTGATCCGAGAATCCTTCTGCGCACAAGGACACGTGGAGAGGGGGGGGCTTGCTTCGGTTGCCATCCGAAGCTTTCAAAGGAGCGATTAAAGAGAGAATAATATTTATCTCTTTTAATTAGAGTTTAAAATCTGGTTGAGATAAAATTTCATCTATGATCAACAGCTAAGATTAATCTTAGATCTACGATCAAGATGAAACTCAATCTTGTATCAACGGTCAAGATCATATCACTCAACCTATAAATAGGCTTAGAGATTTAGAGTAATTCATTCAATACTATTGTAATTCTCTAAATTTTGTGATCTTCAGTTGTAAGGCTTCTCCGCCACAAGGAGATTTTTTTTTGCTTTAACCGTCTTGGAAGCAACGACCAAGTTGCAACCAAGTTTTTTATATAGATGAGTTTCCACCACTTTTCAATTATTAGCCGTCTATTCACCCCCCTCTAGCCGGACCAACCCGATCCAACAGTAACATCGGATCTTCCTTTGCTTCTTATCCTGCAACTTATTACATTTTTTAGTCTTAAAGTATTTGGACAATTTTCTTACCATATATGTTGCATTTTCATCACATTCTGAAGAATCCTCTTCGTGTTGGATCCTCCTCGTGCCTAGGGCAATGTTGTCCGTTTTCCTTATTCTTGCACATCTGGATTCGTGAAGTTCTAGAGTTGAAAAAAGTTCTTCTAAGGTACTTACCTCAAGGTCCTTAGAAATGTAGTAGGCGTCGATAATTGAACTTCAGTTTGGGGTCCTCGGGAAGGTGTTCAATGCGTACCTTTCCGCATCCCGATTGCTTACCGTTTCTCCGAGATTGTTGAGTTATGTCATCAGCTCATTAATCTTAGCGTGAAGTTGTGCAATCGACTCTCCTTCTTCTAGTAGAAGGTTACTGAGCTGATTCCGAAGCAAATCTCTTTTTGCCAATTTGGCTTCGGAGGTACCTTCATGGAGTTCAAGGAACTTCTTGTTAGGATGTATACTATAAGCCTAGCTTTTGTATGAACATCTAATTTGGAATAAGAATCACAATGGTCATGTGTTTACATTTTATATTTGTTATATATGCAGTTGTCTGTTACTTTACATTGTAGATAAGATGGTGTGTGGTCTCACACAAAAGATCATGTTATCAGTTCCTTGTAAAGTATAAGTAGTGACTCACAACCAAGATGGATTTGGACAAACTATTGGAACGGTTGTAGTGTAATTTGGTATTAGTCTATCTTGACTATAGAATTTCACTAGTGCACTTTGTGTGTATTGAGCAGGACCATTTTGAGGTGATTCAATTTATACTGACTATATAATCGAACAAGACCTCAGGTTATTATGGATGTACATGCTCTTAATCCCGATATAATAACGGGTACATGTATTTAATATTTATTTCTTTAATTTACCAATGGGCAAGATTTATTCGTTAAATCAATTGACTCAGTAAATTGAGAAATAATATTGTTTATATAGTGCGCCATTGATTATAGAAGGAAACCGTGCCCTAATTTTTTAGGATGATGATGTCCTCTTGAGGAGCTCATAAAGATTATCATGTAAATCCTGCAAGTGGACTTGGTCTGATATGATAATAAAGTTGAGTGGTACTACTCTTGGAGTTATATATTAATTAATTAAATTGTCAGTAATTTAATTAATTAATGGACATGCGATCTCTTAATCACGGGGAGATAATGTACACATAATAAGGTGGAGCTCATATATTAATATGGGGTTGGTGCGGTAGTTCAATAATAACTCATTAATAGAGCGGGTTATTATTCATGAGTCAGGTTGAGGATCCGTTAGGAGACCAAAATCGACTCCTCCTCATGGTCCCTATTGTAGCCTATAAATACCCTCATAAGCCATCATGAACTAAGCCCTTAACTTGGTTTTCTTTTCTCCTCTCTCTCTTTCTCTCTCTGTGCTTGCGGCGCCGACAACATCAAGGAGGAAGAGGGTCGGCTAGGTTTCAAGCAAGGAGAAAAGGTGAGTCATCTTCTTCTTCTCTTCTTCTCTCCTCTTCTTCCTTTAGGCGTGCAGCAAGGCCAAGCAAAGGGGAAGGTTTCCTTCTCTCCTTTGGGCGTGCGACACTAAGAGGAAAAGGGGGGGGGGGGGGGGGGTCGGTGCAAGCAAGAAGAAAGAAGAAGAGGGCTTTTTGGTTGCTTTGTTTCTTGGAAGATCATCACCTATATGACGTTCAAGAAGAGGATAGGAATACAATAGAAGATCAAGAGGTAGATCAAGAGGTATAACTTTTAGTTTTTTCTATGCTTTAATTGTATTCATGTTTTCTCTTGGATCCCGAATTAAATACAAGAACTGGCGTGTAACGACCTAAAAAATTGTCTCAATATTTTCTTTAAAAATATTGACCATGCCTAGATAGATTCTCGAGGAACATAGGGACACTAGTATAAACCTTAGCATGATGATCCATGATTTTCGATATAGAATAAGAAGATAATTGCTAATGGGCCTTACATGGGTTTTTCCGGTACCATGGTTATTAATGGATTTTAGGTGGAAATTAATATAAATAGAAATGGGTTTAAATTAGGAATATTAACATGGCTATTGGTAGGCCTTAGGGGGCATTGCCAAAAATAAAAGGAAAAATAAAATAAAATAAAATAAAAATAAAGTGCATGCACCAAGGATTGAACCTTGGACCTAGTATAACACCATGCATGCACTAACCAATTCACCTAACAAGGGAGTGATAGTAAAGAATGAAGTGGATTTTGGTTAAGGCTTAAGGAAGTGAAGAGTCACCATGTGAAGAAGATGAAAAGGCACTTGTGAGGAGACAAAAGGGCATTATAAATAGATCTCTTCTTCCTCCTTCTTCCACCCCCACCGAAATCCATCTCCCTCTTCCTCCTTCTTCTTGCCGAAAATCACCAAGGGGATTCTCCTTTGGAAAAGCTTCACAAGAAGACTCCATCTTGAAGATCCAAGACCCTCTACAAGGCTACAAGGACTAAGGAGAAGTATAGGGTCAAGGAGGCTTCTTTTTACTTTCTATTCAAGGTTTATAAGCAAGATCAAGGAAGGTATGTAACGTCCGAAAATTCTCAAAACTAATTTTAGAAATATCTTAGAATTTATTCCGAATTTATGGATATTTTTATAAAATTTTTCCATAAACGAAAATGGCAAAAAGGGATAAAAAGGAAAAAGCACGTAAGTGGGAATTGATACCTTCACCTACGCTGTGAGAGGAGGAGGGGCGGACCAAGTGGGATAGTTTGCTTTTGTTGAAATAAATTAGCGGAAACAATAGATAAGGTAGAATTAGTTAAATTTTTCCATAAGTATAAAAGGGAAACTTAGGGTTTTTTTATTCATTCTTTCCCTCACATCCTCTCACCGCCGACTCCCTCTCTCCCTCTCGCGATTTTTTTCTTCCTCTCGCCCTCTCTCTCGCCCAAGACAAAGGAGAAGCCAAGGGAAGGTCTCAAGAGACCCTATTCTCTACGAGAACTCTCGTAGACGCGAGGAGAACATCAAGGAGCAAGAAGAACGTCGAAATTCGACGTTCCCTCGGGAATTTCAGATTTTATTCGTAAGGAAAACCTAGCGCAGGATGTAAGTATCCCTCACCTGCAGTATAAGTAGTTTCGGATGATTTTCCATATGCTTTGTTTCCTTGTATTTATGCTTTACGATTAGAAATCGTAAATTATGAACAAGCACGCACATTAGGTGTTTGTTAAAATGTTCAATTCAGTTAATGCTATACAAAGCATTAAAGAATAGAAATTCTTGCTCCAGTTTATGATGGGGACCAAGGTCGAACGGGATGGGCTCCTAGTTGCCCCTAGGTTTAGATAACCTAGTAAAAGCAAGAATCAGAAAAGGAAAGAAAAGTATAAAAGACTATTTTATTTTCAGTTGGCATTGTACCGGACTTCGGTCCAGGGATAGGCTCCAAGTTGCCTCTAGGTTTAGATAACCTAGTATGGGATGGGCTCCTAGTTGCCCCTAGGTTTAGATAACCTAGTAGAACCCTAATGAATTCGGGATTTGCTACCTCGAGTTTATTAGGGATGCGCGCACAGTTGGTACATTGCCGGGCCCACAGTAGTTGATTATTACTTTCACCTACTATATGTATTTAGTTTTCAGAAATTTATATTAGCATGTGGTGGATTTAATAATTAGTTTTATGTTAGTTAGTTCCAGTTCCAGTTCAGATATGTATGCCATGCTATAGCTCAACTTTTAGTTTTAGTTTAGTATGTGTCATGTCTCAGTTATTTGCCATGACATTTTATGACATGTATTTTAGCATGAGCATAACATGATTGTTTATGAACATGAGCGTGTATTTGCATAGCATGTTTTGAAAAGCATAATCCGAGATTTTATAGTTTTGTGAGGCTAGATGGTACTTACTAAGCTTTATGCTTATTAGTTTGCATTTCCTTATACTGCAGATACAGGTAAAGAAAAGCACTAGTAGCGGAGGCGGCGGGCTTGATGCAAAGTGTGTGTGATGGTGGAGTTGGAATAAAAGTCTTCGGAACTTGCAAAGCATAGAAATAGTCTTTATTATGCTTCTTTAGTTATTCCGCAATATATGATGTGAACCATGTATGAACTTAATTAGACTGGTATTCGTGGTGCCTAGTATGCTTCTTTAGTTTTCTTGTTTATGCTTCTTTAGTTATTTCGCGATATATTATGAGAACCATGTATTAACCTGTTTAGACTCGTTATTTGTGGTGCCTAGTATATTAAGGTAGTTTAATTACCTGTGTTAATACTTGCTTAGCGAATGTTGAATGATATAAGTTACTACTTGTAATATGGTAATTTAGATCCATGCTTAAGCTTTAGAGATAAGAACTTGATACTGTCGATTTACATGCTAAATACATAGGGTATGCTTGTTTTAAGATATATGCACCATATAGAATGACATGTAGTAGCTAAGAATGCCCTTAGATATGAATAATGAATGGTTTCAATAAGAAGTTGATATAAACTTGGCACGTTTATGTTTATACTTTTACATATCGTTGTTGAGATTCCTACCAAGCTTATAAGATTAAAGTTTTGCTTTATTTTAGGCTAGTTAGTACTTTCAACATGTTTATGAATTGTTAGTTCAGTAAATAGCGAAATAAGAATTTTCAAAATTCTCCCAGCCGGTTTAGTATTTTTAGAAATCACTAATTAGTCAATTAGTCAGTTAGTTAGTAGCGATCCGCCTTGAAGCTTAGTACCAGAAGGCGGGTCGTTACAGAGTGGTATCAGAGCAAGTTCCATCTTTCCTCCTCACACACATCAGCATCAGACCTGCAGCTTCTAAGTAAGAGTATCTCTCACATTACTATATTTTCTTGCTTTCTGTTTTCTAGCCAGTTCTTGTTTACAGTTAACAGAAGCATGTTTAATACCTTAGTTTATATCTGATAGCATGTCTTAGAATTAAAATATGAATTGTATGATCCTCCTCTATTTTAGATAATGGCAAGAGGACGCTCAGTTAGAAGAGCACCAGTTACTGAGCCTCAGCAGGAGGCAGACCACTCAGTGCCTCCAGTGGACCTGACAGAGGTAGTAGCACAACTGCAGAGACAGGTAGCGGAAGAGCAACAAGTAATTGCTGCTCTAACCGCTAATCAGCAGGCTACTCCCACTGTTACCCCAGAGCCCCAGGGGGAGACGCCGATAGTGACGGAGGTTCCACCTGTGGCGCCGGTCCCACCAGACATGCCAGTAGCCCCAGCAACAGGGGCAAAAAGGGAAGCTTATCTGATCCAGTGGCAGAAGATCAAGCCAGTGACCTTCTCAGGCACCAGTGAACTATGGGATGCCCAAGCTTGGTTCAAGACCCTAGAGAGTACCATGGAGCTCCTAGACTGGCCAGAGCATGAGAAAGTAAAGTGCGCCTCCTTTTGCCTAGCCGGAGACGCACGTATGTGGTGGGAGCGTATCAAGATAAAACGCCCGATTAATCAGATGACCTGGGCTAGCTTTGAAGAAGAGTTCTTTGAAGAATTCTTCCACATGCGGGTCACAAACCGCCACTACGACGAGTTCACTGAATTTCGACAGGGCAACCTATCAGTAGAGGAAGCCGTGAAGAGATTCAACAGACTGGCTCGCTTGTGCCCTGAGCTGGTCAGTACTGAACGAGAGCGAGTTAGGCTAATGCTCAAGATGCTAAGGCCAGAGATAGCACTGAATGTGGCCAGCGGCGTCCATAGGCCACAAACCTCAGAGGAACTAGTTAGCAGTGCTCTGATCACCGAGCATTACCTGAACAGCATGCGACAGCAGAAGGCAGTCGTGACAGAGAATAAGGGCCAAGGCAGTAGCACCGGAACTCAGAAACCCCAGGACTCTAACTCTAACTGGAAAGGAAGGAATCAAGGCAAAAGAAAGCAGTGGAACAATCCAAAAGGGGAGCCAGCCAATAAGCAAACCAAGTATCCCACTTGTTCCAACTGTGGGAGACAACACTCAGGAGTCTGCCGCCTGGGCACACGAGGGTGCTACACCTGTGGTCAGGAAGGGCATATGGCCAAGCAATGCCCTAACAAGGCCAACTTACCTCCCCCACAGCCTATTCAGTATGGAGGTAAGCCAGCTCAGCTTCACCTGATGCAGATGACACTAGAGGGTCCTCAGATCAATCAAGGCAGATTAGAGGCTCCGCCGGCTACTACAAATGCACGGGTTTTCTCACTGACCAGAGAGGATGTAGCCACGGCCTCTACAGTTGTTACAGGTCAGATTAGTATTTTAAATCTGCATGCATCTGTACTTTTCGATACTGGGGCAACCCATTCATATGTATCCAGGGCATTCGCCGAAAAACTAGCAATACCTCCGGACGTACTTAGTGGTCAGTTTCTGACTACCCTACCCTCCGGAGACATCATGGCATCCACACACTGGCTCCGTGCCATACCCGTCGGCGTTTCAGACAGAGAGCTTTACTGTGATCTGGTAATACTGAATATGTCCGACTATGATGTCATTTTTGGGATGGACTTCCTGAGCAAATACGGCGCTTCTATAGAGTGTCGAAAAAGGAAAGTCGTATTCCGACCAGAGGCAGGAGAGCAGTTTGAATACATCGGAGAACCGAAGAAGAAGGCCAAGAAATTTCTCTCCGCCATGAAAGCATGGAAACTACTGAGTACAGGATGTGCTGGATTTCTAGCACATGTATTCCATGCCGAACAAGTCAAGGACCAAAAGCTAGAAGAGGTCCCAGTGGTATGTGACTACCCATCAGTCTTCCCTGACGAGTTACCCAGCTTAGCACCAGACAGGGAGATAGAGTTTGAGATAGATCTCATTCCAGGTACCAACCCCATTTCAAAGGCACCATACCGTATGGCTCCAGCAGAATTAAGAGAACTTTGGGAGCAACTACAAGAGCTACTCGACAAGGGCTTCATCCACCCTAGTCATTCACCATGGGGAGCTCCAGTGTTGTTCGTGAAGAAGAAAGACGGGTCCATGCGCCTGTGTATAGATTACCGAGCTTTGAATCAAGTCACCATTAAGAACCGGTACCCTCTACCCAGGATCGATGATTTGTTCGATCAGCTAAAGGGATCCACAGTCTTCTCAAAGATAGATTTGAGATCCGGCTATCACCAGGTCAAAGTCAGAGAGGGTGATATTCCCAAGACAGCTTTCAGAACCAGATATGGGCACTACGAGTTTGTAGTCATGCCTTTTGGGGTCACAAATGCTCCAGCGACATTTATGGACCTCATGAACTGAGTATTCAGGGAGTACTTAGATAAGTTTGTCATCGTCTTCATTGATGACATTCTTATCTACTCAGGAACTCAGGAGGAACATGCTGAGCATCTCAGGACAGTATTGCAGATTCTTCAGCAGAGCCAGCTGTATGCAAAATTCTCAAAATGTGAATTCTGGCTCGATCAGGTGTCTTTTCTAGGTCACATCATCTCCAAGGAAGGGGTGATGGTAGACCCCAGCAAAATAGAAGCAGTAAGTAACTGGATCAGACCGAAGAATGCCAGTGAGATCAGAAGTTTTCTGGGTCTAGCCTGTTACTACAGGAAGTTCGTAGAGAATTTCTCCAGAATAGCCTCCCCACTGACACCTCTTACCAGAAAGAACAGAAAGTTTCAGTGGACAGAGGACTGCGAGAACAGTTTTACAGAATTGAAGAGAAGATTGACTAGTGCTCCCATCCTGACTCTTCCAGAGACCACTGACAGCTTTGACATATATAGTGATGCGTCCAAATTAGGACTTGGAGCAGTGCTTATGCAGAATGGCAAGGTTATTTCCTATGCCTCTAGACAAATCAAGGATTATGAGAAGAATTACCCTACCCATGACTTGGAGCTAGCTGCAGTAGTGTTCGCTCTCAAGATTTGGAGGCATTACTTATACGGAGCTCAGTGTAGGATTTTCACAGATCATCAGAGTCTAAAGTATTTCTTTACTCAGAAGGATCTGAACATGAGACAGCGCAGGTGGCTTGAGCTAGTCAAGGATTATGACATTGACATCCTCTACCATCCAGGTAAAGCTAATAAGGTGGCAGATGCACTTAGCAGAAAATCTAGTGCCACCCTACTAGCTTTGTCCATGATGTCACAGCCCCTTCGGAAAGAGTTATCAGAGTTCGGACTGGAAATTTTAGTTGGGCAGCTCTCCACTTTGACATTAGTGTCCACCCTGATTGAAGACATCCAGACAGCACAGGATCAAGATCCTGACCTTCAAAAAATCAAGCAGGGGATGACAGAAGCCGAAAATGGAGAATTTCGCCTATCGGATAATGGGACACTGTACTACGGTGACCGCTTATGTGTTCCGAACCAAGAAGAGCTCCGAAGGAAGATCCTAGAGGACGCACATAGATCTCCTTATGCAATGCATCCTGGTTCCACCAAAATGTACCAAGACCTCAGGGGACGTTTTTGGTGGCCTGGGATGAAGAGAGACATCGCCAGATATGTCAGTACCTGTCTAACATGCCAAAGAGTCAAGGCAGAACATCAGAGACCAGGTGGAGTTCTGCAGCCTATTCAGATTCCAGAATGGAAATGGGAAGATATTTCCATGGATTTTATAGTGGGACTACCTAGAACAACGAATGGATATGATGCGATCTGGGTAATAGTTGATAGATTGACTAAGTCTGCCCACTTTCTAGCTATCAGGATCTCCTATTCCATGGAACAGCTAGCTCAGTTATACCTCAAGGAGATCTTCAGACTACATGGAGTCCCTAGGACTATCATTTCAGATAGGGACAGTAGGTTCACTTCGCACTTCTGGGAGTGCGTACAGACAGCACTAGGCACCAAACTGAAGTTTAGCACAGCTTTCCATCCTCAGACAGATGGTCAAACAGAGAGAGTTAATCAAGTACTAGAAGATATGCTCAGAGCTTGTGCTCTAGATTTCAAGGGCAGTTGGTGCAGATACCTGTGCTTAGCAGAATTCGCCTACAACAATAGTTATCAGGCCACCATCGGCATGGCACCCTATGAGGCTTTATATGGGCAGAGGTGTAGATCTCCTATCTGCTGGTACGAGGGTGGTGAGAGGCAAGAGTTAGGCCTACAGACAGATCTTATAGATGACACCACCGTAGTCATACAGCAGATCCACCAGAAAATAGAAATAGCTCAAAGCCGCCAGAAGAGCTATGCTGATACACGGCGCAGACCATTAGAGTTTGAAATTGGGGATTCAGTGTTCCTCAGAGTGGCTCCCATGAAGGGAGTAATGCGTTTTGGGAAGAAGGGCAAGCTAAGTCCCAGATATGTAGGACCATACCCCATCACTAGAAGAGTTGGCAAAGTAGCTTATGAGTTGGAGCTACCTTAGGAGATGTCAGCTATCCACAATGTATTTCATGTTTCCATGCTGAAGAAACATATCCCAGATGCCACCCAGGTGATAGAGCCACAGACGGTACAAATTCGCGAAGATCTCAGTTATGATAGTCGGCCCATTCAAATAATAGACCGAGCAGTTAAGAAATTGCGAAACAAGGAGGTACCATTAGTGAAAGTCATATGGCAAAATCACAGAGTAGAAGAGGCAACATGGGAACCAGAGGACAGCATGAGGCAGAAATACCCAGAGTTGTTTTAAGTTCGAGGACGAACTTTTTATAAGGTATGGGGGATTGTAACGTCCGAAAATTCTCGAAACTAATTTTAGAAATATCTTAAAATTTATTCCGAATTTATGGATATTTTTATAGAATTTTTCCATAAACGAAAATGGCAAAAAGGGATAAAAAGGAAAAAGCGCGTAAGTGGGAATTGATACCTTCACCTACGCTGTGAGAGGAGGAGGGGCGGACCAAGTGGGATAGTTTGCTTTTGTTGAAATAGATTAGCGGAAACAATAGCTAAGGTAGAATTAGTTAAATTTTTCCATAAGTATAAAAGGGAAACTTAGGGTTTTTTTATTCATTCTTTCCCTCACATCCTCTCACCGCCGACTCCCTCTCTCCCTCTCGCGATTTTTTTCTTCCTTC
>JAGFNQ010005437.1:0-37365 GCA_024364735.1 Boesenbergia rotunda | reverse complement strand
ATGAGAAAATAGATTGTCGGTCGATTAGCCATCGATTGAATACTGAACATTGTCAATCGACCGATTGGTAGGAGGAAAAATATTCCGCATAGGTGCTAAAGCGCTAAGCGACAAGTGACCGCTCGTCTACCATAACGTTTTTTAAACACTAATCAAAAATGTCTCATTAACCAAACTCTATTCAATTATCAACTCGCTTGAAAAAAAATTAACAAGGTTAAGTAACATTGAACCTGAGACGACTGGCCGAGTCCCACGGGAAGTTCTCACTGATTACTAAGGTAAATCAGAAAACGCTTACACCAGATTAAAAATTTTCAATTATCTACAATTTTAAAAATAGATTATATATATATATATATATATATATATATAATCTATTTCTAATATTAACATAAATTATTAATATGTTTTAGAGATTTTTTTTAAATTTATATATGTATTTTTTATTTAATCGGATATTCGAGTCGGATATCGAGTATTGATAGTCTCTCCATATTCTACTCCATTCAGATCGGATGTCGAATTCTCCGTCGAATTCGAATAAAATTGTCATCCCTAATCGAACTTGAGACGACCGATCGAGTCCCACAGGAAGTCCTCACTGATCGCTAATGTAAATCAGAAAACGTTTGCACCAGACGGTCTAAAACTTAACATCCCACGATTGTACATTCCATTTGATGATTTTTTTTTATAAAACTCATCATAATTAAAAATCGAATCCTGAAACTTAGAGACCATTAATCAATCTTTTACATGACATAGCCTCGGCGACTTACTAATTACCTATCATCGAATAGACAATCTCGTGAAAACCAAACCTAACGGAGGTGCTACAGTAAGTAACTTTCTTTCACTCTTTATTCATCTGTATGCTTACACCTCTCCCTTCACATCACAATTTATTCTCTTGGGCGTCGGAAGTAAAAGCATTTGTCCCTGCCCCCACTCTCCCAGCTGTCAACAGCTTCCTTCCTTCTCTTCCTCCTCCAATGCCATTGCCAGCCCATCCTCCGCTTTCCCTCCCGTTTTCCCCCACCCCCTATTTATAGGCACTCACTAGCTGGCTTTCACTCTCATCAGTCATCCATCACACCCCAAAATCATCATGGAGGCGCTCCGCTCTCTCTTCTTCTTTTGCCTCCTCCTTCCGTCCCTTCCTTCCTTCTCGCTGCTTCTCCTTTCCCCTTTTCCCACCACCACCTCCGCTTGGCCGGAAGCATCAGATCCGGCGGCGCCGAGGCGGCGTTGGCCGAGTCCAAGCGCTACGAGGGCTCCTCCGACCTCGTCAACCTCCGCTACCACATGGGCCCCGTCCTCTCCTCCCCGATCAACCTCTACCTCGTCTGGTACGGTCCGTGGACTGCCGCCCAGCGAGCCCCGCTCCGCGACTTCCTCCTCTCTCTCTCTGATTCTTCCGCTCCACCTCCCTCCGTCGCTCAGTGGTGGTCCACCGTCGCGCTCTACTCCGACCAGACCGGCGCCAACGTCTCCCGCCGCGTCGCCGTCGCGGCCGAGGCCTCCCTCCCGCATCTCCCGCGCGGCGCTTCCCTCACCCGGCTTTCCATCCAGCTCGTCATCGCCGATGCCCTCGCCGCGCGATCCCTCCCCGTCGACCACGGCCGCGGCGCCTACATCGTCCTCACCGCGCCCGGCGTCGCCGTCCAGGACTTCTGCCGCGCTGCCTGCGGCTTCCACTACTTCACCTTCCCTTCCCTCGTCGGCCACACGCTGCCCTACGCCTGGGTCGGCCACAGCGGCAGACAGTGCCCCGACGTCTGCGCTTACCCCTTCGCCATACCGACCTACATGGCCGGCAGCGTCGGGGCCATGAGCCCGCCCAACGGCGACGTCGGCGTCGACGGCATGGTCAGCGTGCTAGCGCACGAGATGGCGGAGCTCTCCACCAACCCGCTGATCAACGCGTGGTACGCCGGCGAGGACCCGACGGCGCCCACGGAGATCGCCGACCTCTGCGAAGGCGTCTACGGCACCGGCGGCGGCGGCGGCTACACGGGGCAGGTGAGCAAGGACGAGATGGGACGGAGCTATAACCTAAACGGACGAAATGGGCGGAAATTTTTGGTGCAGTGGATTTGGAGCCCGATCGCAAAGTCCTGCAGAGGACCCAACGCCTTGGATTAATGGCCCCGCCGTTGCCGCATTCTTCCTTCCTGCGTTTAATTTCCACCACTATTTTAATCTTATAGCTGCAGATTGTAAATATAAGTTCTATAAATAAATCATTTTTTTCTCTCAGTTCGTTTATGATTCATTTCAAATTGGTCAATCGTCATATATTTATTTGACTCAGCTTTTGATTCAAATTTGAACATTTGGGCTGGCATATGATTGCTAGTGCCCCCGAAAGCTGCTTTGTTGTCTGATTGGATTAGGAATACTCCCAAACTCTTCGGTCACAAATCCAGGCTGGACCCCCAAAACGTCGTGAGGAGTGACCACATTTCATTTCATATGCGTCAGGCTGTATCCCTCCCTGCTCTAGACCAAATGAGAATTTTTTTTAAGATCTTTCCATCTTGACAATTGGAGCAAAAAAGATTCTATTGTTCACTCCCACTGACCATTTAATATAGTAAACTCATCAAATCCTTTCAGATTTAGAGGTCCATGATGGGCATATCAGTACTAAATAAGACATCATTAACAGTAAGGTTTACAAGCTGAAATTATATGATTAAGTCTATATGCATGGATTCAATCCAATTAAGATCATATGGATGACTTAATCTCTGTACGATGGGTTACACTTGATCAACACATAATTAATTATCATTAAAAAATTAAACCTCAATTAAGTGATCTATAACATAAAAAGGGAGTTAAATTAAATATATATGGATTAAGTGCATAGATCCATTAATCCGATTTATTAACATTAATGAATTGTTAATGATGAATGAACTTTAAAGGGATGATTTCTATAGGATGGGCACAAGGGATATAAGGAAAGAAACTTACCCAATTAGGGCATCTTCTTGAATCAAGAGAGGTTGATGTGTTCTACCTCTCTTCTCTTCTCTATTGAGAAGGTTATTGGATTGCCACCTATTCTTGTAAAAGGTCATTCCACGTTTGCAGGAACTCGGACGATAAACAAGAACGATGGCCAATGCGATGGATTCAAGTTAGACTATTTCGTTGCCATTGGTTTTGATTTCTATCCAATATAACTTTATGGATGAGAATAACTAGATCCCTAGATGCATCCATGAGATTAGAATTATCTTTGACGATATGAAAAATATACATCGATTTTGCATTTGATTCCATATAAATGAGGGAATTGATTTGTATCTATCGAATATAGCAATGGATAGACTAGGTTCTCACCTATATTTTGTGTTTTTCGTCCAATTTTGTGAAGAACATAAAGAATGGTGGTAGAATAGGGTTTTTCCACCACCATTCACGAACTATATGAGTATCAGAAAAGGAATCTCGCGACTATCAGTCGATCGATATAAAACACCAATCAATTGATTTTCAAGAACTCGTAAATATCAATCGATTGATACAAACCTCAGTGAATTGATATTCAAGAAATTCGAGCACAGAATGACATCACACTTGATTGAAGCATTCGACTAGATTCTATCAGTCGACTGCTATCATATTCAGTCAACTGATGTGCTCGAATTTGTACATAGAAGCGAATTGAATCTCGACTAGGGCACTTGACTGTTACCATCAGTCGACAACCATAAATGCCACTCAACTGATGCTCATAAAGTTGAACACAGAAGTGAGTCAAACTTGACTGTTGCATACGACTAATTTCATCAACTGTCTGTGAAAGATCCCAATCGACTGATGTTTGAGAAGTCACGAATAGAAACTTATCTGATTCGACTGCAAGACTCAACTACTGTATACCAGTCAACTTATGTGTCCAAAACTTGGCGCATGCAACGTGCCAGTCGATCGGCAAACGTGAGGACTCTACTATTGACATTATCGGTCGATTGATGTCTTCGCTCTTGCTGCTTAGTCGAACCTATACTATCGCCAAAGCGAAAACTATTTGGGAGGTTAGGAGTATGTGCATAAAAGGATATATATCCATGCTAACGGTGATTGACCCAAAGAAAAATCATTCTTATACTAGATGTATGTTTAAGGAAGCTCACAAATTAAGTCAAACTTCTTAATCATGCGCATAGTGTGTCGAGCACTATGACCAATTAAGGGTATTGTGAGTGATACTAAAAAACATAAACTAATTAAAGAAGTTCATATATAAAGTTAATCATGTGTATGACGTGTCGGCCCATAGGAAGATGTGTTATGCGACCAATGAAGGAAGTTATGAGTTATTTGGAGAGTACCACTAGCATATTACAATTTAGTCTAAAGACTTAATGTAATGTTGCACTAGGTATCTCATTTAATACCCATAAACTTGCATGTTTGTTTGTTGCATTTTGTTAAAACACAACTATAAAGATACATACCTTGTTTTGTTTAATTGAGTTATGTTTTTATTGCTTTTGTTTATGTAGTGCTTTCAATATTTGCTCATTTAAACAGTATCCCCATGCTTACTGACACAAACTTTAGTTAATGGAAAGAGCATATTACAGTTTTGTTGGGTTGCATGGATTTAGACTCTACATTTAGACATGATCACCTGCACCTTTATCTAGTGATTTTGTTGCGAATCAAAAGATGATCATTGACAAGTGGGAGCAATCAAATTGCATGAGTTTGATGATCATGAGGATGTTTATTCCGTAATCACTTAAGGGTTCAATAACTGAGAAGGAGGATGCTAAAACCTTCCTTAAGGAATTAGCAGACTGATTCGTCTCAAACGAAAAGGTCGAGACTACTACACTTCTCACGAAGTTAGTGTCCATATAGTACACCAGGAAGGGTAGCAGTAGAGAGTACAACATGAAAACATTGAACTTTGTTGCAAGGCTAAATACACTAAAGTTGGAAATGTTTGAAAGTGTCCTTGTGAATTTAATCCTAATCTCTCTGCCTACATAATTTATTTCTTTTAAAATTAGCTATAATACTCAAAAGGAAAAATGAACATCAAATGAGCTTATAGCTCAGTGTGTACAGGAAGAACAGAGATTGAGAAGTAACACATATCATAGTGCTTAATTTTCATCCTCATCTTAGTATTCGAACAAAAAGAAGAGAAAGGATACAAGTAAAAATAAGGGTAAACAAATTGCAGTGATTAGGACTTCAGCGCATAAGGTGCAAAAGCAACAAGATCTAGGCTCAACTTATTTCTTTTGTAAAAAGAAAGGTCATCTAAAGAAGGATTGCCCCAGTTATGTCAATTGCCATGTCAAGAAATATGTACTTCTCAACTTTGTCAGTTCAGAAGTTAACTTAGCTACTGTACCTAATAACACTTGGTGGATAGATATTGATGCAACTACTCACATAAGTGTAATTATGCAGGGTTGCCTCATGAGTTGAATGTCAATTGATACTAAAAATTTATCTATATAGGAATTGATAAGAAGGCAAAAGTAAAGGCCATAAGTATTTTTAGAGTTTGTTTAAGGAATAATGAACTTTTGAGTTTGAAAAAAAACATTTGTAGTGTTGTCTTTTAAACGAAACTTAATTTCTATTTCATGTGGACAAATCCGGATACATTTGCTCATTTGGAAATGAAAAGTTTAGTATTTTTTGAAATTCTATCTTGTGTGGTATTGGTTTCTTAATTGACAAACTATACATATTATATACTAAAACTCATACATATTGTAATGCATAGTATAGGTGTGAAGCATGATGTGACAAATGAGAATTTATCTATGTTGTGGCATAGACATTTAGGACACATCTCTAAGTAATGCCTAGAATGGTTAATGCCACTAGGAATTCTCAATTCTCTTGATATGTCATATTTTGAAATATGCATAGGGAAAATGACTAATCAAGATGGAGTAATGGTGTCTTAGAGCTTATACATGCGGATATATGTGGATCATTCCTTAAGGCTTCTTAGAACGGGCAAACATACTTTATAAGCTTTATACATGACTATTCCCGAAATACTTGTATCTTATTCATGAGAAGTCACAATCCCTGGACATGCTCAAAGCCTTCAAAGTTGATGTTGAACATCAACTTGGTAAGAAGATTAATATTGTAAGGTTAGATTGTGGTGGTGAATACTATGGTAGATCTGACGGATCATGTGAATAACGTCCTAGGTCATTTGCGGATTATCTTACTCAGTACGATATCATGGCGCAATACACCTAGGACATTATTCACACCTCCACCCAATACTATGTTGTCAAGTTTCAGTTAAGTTTGTTCAGTTCTTAAACTAACCATTCCTAAGTCTAAGCATGGTAAATTGCAGAAATTAAATAAACAATCAATCAAGCAAATTACAATCAAGAATTAAGTTTTATCTAACAATAAGTATAGTTTTCAGTTTGGCTCCCCCTGGACTAAAGCCACGATAATGGTTCGGCAAGATGTGAATCTTGTCCTTGGGGATCCAATACTAATTTGATCCAGTTGGTTTGTTCAGGCACAGTTTAGGTACCCATGCCTGAACTTTATTTCTGGACTGATTCAGTACAGCAAAGTAAGATCTTTGTCTAGATTTGGTTCTATAGCCTAGTCCGGATCGATTTAGAACGGACTTCTGTTTTCCAAGAATCATGTCAAGACCTTTGGAACCAGAAGTGAATCGTTCTAAAGCTGATCTAAGTTCCTTAACCTGAGTTTTCAGGGAGGAGTTCTCTTTCTCAAGTTTTTCAACTTGAGTAGGAGTTCCTTCTTGAACCTTCTCGGTTAAGGGATTAGAGTCAGCTCCCTCTTTCAGGAGTTTTACTTCCTGTCGGAGGGATTCGACTCGGAGTTTAGCTTTCGCCAAATCTCGAGAAAGATACGAAATTAGTTCATTTAATTGACATCTAGTAAATCCACTTACCTTGATTTCGCCATCTTCTGAAAAGGTCAGTCTGCCGTCATCCTGTTCTGATTCTGACTCGGACTCGACTTCTTCTGAGGCGGTTAGTACTAGTAGGTTTGACTGTGGGACCTCTTCTTCTTCTTCGGAGGAGGACTCGTCCCACGTTGCTTGAAGTGTCTTCTTCCTTCTATTCTTCTTGGTTTCCTTTAGGTTCGGACACTCCGTTTTGTAGTGACCCTTCTTCTTGCACTCGTAGCAGGTCACGTTGGGCTTGTTCTTTTCATTTGCGGGTTCAGCTGGTCGTCCTTTCTTCGGCTGGCTTTACTTCTGTTGGTTTGATTCTTCAGTTCTTTGTAGTAGTTTCTTGCCAGTCGGACCAGCTTAGGTCGATCTCCTTCTTCATCTTCTGAGTCTGAGTCTGAGTTAGACTCGGGTTTAGGTTGAGGCTTCTTCTTGGTTGTCCTTCCAGTTTTACCTGCAATAAAGGCAATACCTTTCTCGGCCAAATTGCAGTTAGTCTGTTCATGCAACTCTAATTCAGAGAATAATTCATCTAATTTTATTTTTGAAAGGTCCCTTGAAACCTTGTATGCATCTACCATAGATGCCCACAAGGTGTTTCTTGGGAAAGCATTTAAAGCGTACCTTATTAGGTCACAATTTTCTACCTTGTGACCAATGGTGTGTAGACCGTTCATTAGTTCTTGGATTCGAGCGTGAAGCTGAGCTACTGTTTTGTTGTCGGCCATTTTGATGGTGTACAGCTTGTTCAGGAGCAGATCTCTCTTGCTGATCCGAGTGTCTGATGTTCCTTCGTGCAGCTCGATCAGTTTTCCCCACAGCTCCTTGGCACTGTTGAAAGGGCCCACCCGATTCAGCTCCTCTTTTGTTAAGCTGCATTGTAGGGTCTGGGTCGCCTTTGCATCCGCTTCAATTTTCCGTTTCAGAGCGGTGTCCCACTCTGTGTAGCTTTGAGGTACTCCTTCAGCATTTTTGGGGATCTCCAGTCCGGACTAGATGATTATCCACATGTCCACCTGAGTTTTCAGGTGGACCTCCATTCGACTTTTCTAGTAGGAAAAGTCTTCTCCACTGAAAAGAGGAGGTCTGGCTGTGCTGAATCCTTCTTGCATGGCCATTAGGTATTTTATCTGAAAAAGAGATAAGAGAAAGAAAAACTTTATCCCAAGACTTGGTCTTGATTAGTAGTGCGGGATAAAGAAAATTAAATATCGAGGGGTGTTGCACCAATCCTCGATCAACGAGAAGAAATTCGAATGAAAAAAGAATATTAGAAGAAATTCGAACGAAAGAAAGAATATTAGAAGAAATTCGAACGAAAAAAATATTAAAAGAAAAATTTAAAAAAAATCCGAAAATTTTTAAACTGGTGGTTGCACCAAATTTGAACTTCCCCGCTTTGATACCACTTGTTGGATCGAGAGAACCGATAGAGGGGGGGTGAATATCCGAAAACGTTCGGATTTTAGAATTAGAGAAATTACGTAGCGGAATAAAACAATCGCGAACACAGGTGTTTTTACTTGGTTCGGAGCCTAGGTCGACTCCTATTCCAAGGCCCACGGTCGTTGACCGTTTTCTGCGGGCAATTCTATAAGTGCGCAAAACGGTTTACAAATAGATGTTACAATTATAGTATAGTTAACACAAAAGTAAAAGATCGCTCTTCGTTATCGACGTCCGGTGTGGAATGTTTCTCGGAGCAGAGGGACGTCGTCAGTGCTTGTATCTCGAGTCGGGAGGTTTCTGGAGCAGAGTGCGGGAGCGGAAGAGCGTGATTGCTTTAAATGAAGTGTTGTTCGAAGCCTTGGGGTCGAGGACCCTTTTATAGGCCCTGGGGGTGCCCGGAACGTCGGGGGCGCCCCCCACGTGTCGGTCGATCCGACTTTCACTCGGTCAGCTTCTGATCCCTTCAAACTCGGGATCAGATCTTGACCGGGGCGCCCAGGACGCTGGGGGCGCCCGAGTTGACCGGGTCAGAGCTTATCCCTTGGCTTCGCTGGCTTCTGCTTCGATGGCATGCACAGGGGGCGCCCGGGACGCTGGGGGCGCCCGGGAGCACGGGGGCGCCCCGCCCATGAGCTGCAGAAGCAGTTCCTTCGCTTCATGTGTTTTGTGTTCAACTTGGGGGCGCCCGGGACACTCCGGGCGCCCTGGTCAGCTGCTGCCTCACTCCTTTGAGGCTCTTTGAGCTGCAGACACTCGTTCCTTCGGTCCTGCATCCAGGGTTAGTCCAAAACACCATAAAGCAATAAGATGTTAGTTTATACAGCCTTAGCTGTCTTGGTTCTGACTTTGGGCCTCCAAAATGGACCCCTAGGTCGAACCGACGCCTACTGTTCCCTCTCGACGGGGAACGCGTCCTCACCTACTCCTCTCGGGAGAATGTACCTAATGCCAACCGGCTCCTCCGGTTGGACTTTTGCCTAGCGGTCCTTCGCCAGGTCTTAGATACCAAGCTGTCCTTCGCCCGGTGCCTAGCATTCCTTCGCCAGGTCTTTAGTCCCAAGCTGTCCTTCGCCTGGTGCCTAGCAGTCCTTTGCTAGGGCTTCAATACTCTGGCATTCCTTCGCCAGTGCCTAGCAGTCCTTCGCTAGGACTTTTTACCCTAGCATTCCTTCGCCAGTGCCTAGCAGTCCTTCGCTAGGACTTTTCCTGCACACTTGAGTAATATGTTAGATAACAAATAAAACTTATCTTTTGAGCCCTTTTGCCATTATCAAAACTTAGGTTCGACTTGGGTGCTTTCTGCACCAACAATCTCCCCCTTTTTTATTTATGGCAACCGTGGTTCAAAAAGTTAAGTTAATTAGAGCAAGTAAAAAATTAAATTTTGTTCCCTCCCCTTGGAGGGAATCTCCCCCTAGATTTTTCAAAACTTCGTGGGGTTTTGATAATAAATTCTAAGTCTAAAGATGGATTTCACTTAGAATAATTTTCAACAGAAGGCGGTGTGTTTTCCAAACTAATTTTAGTTGTGCACTTTGAAAACTTAAGTTTAAGTACTTGGGAAACTTTTGAAAACTTAGATAGTTTGAAAGTTTTGAGTTTAAAGTACTTAGAAAGTTTTTTTTGAAAACTTGAGTTTGAGTATTAAGGAAAATTTTGAAGCCTTAAGCTTAAAGTTCTCACAAGTTTTGAAAGCTTTATGTTTTAAAGTACTTGGTAAACTTGAAAACTTTAGTTTTAAGTACTTAGCACGTTTTTTTTGAAAACTTAAGTACTTAGTAAATTTTGAAAACTTAAGTACTTAGTAAATTTTGAAAACTTAAGTACTTGGTAGAAATTTTGCAAACTTAAGTTTTGAAGTACTTAGTAGAAATTTAGTAAACTTAAGTTTTGAAGTACTTAGTAGAAATTTAGTAAACTTAAGTTTTGAAGTACTTAGTAGAAATTTAGTAAACTTAAGTTTTGAA
Source organism: Boesenbergia rotunda (assembly GCA_024364735.1). Classification (NCBI taxonomy): domain Eukaryota; kingdom Viridiplantae; phylum Streptophyta; class Magnoliopsida; order Zingiberales; family Zingiberaceae; genus Boesenbergia; species Boesenbergia rotunda. The sequence continues at coordinate 27,000 of JAGFNQ010005437.1, read as the reverse complement.
GTACTTAGAAGGAATTTTGAAAATAAGTTAAGTACTTTTTGAATAAAGGATAGAGTTTGAAATTTTGAATTTTGAAAAAACATTTAAACTCTCCTTTTCTATCTCTTCCCCTTTGCCATATATCAAAAACAAATAAATATAGCAAAAATAGAATAACTGAATTGCCTAAAGGAAAATAACTTGCATGATTTTGCTGTACTGAACCAATTCATGATGAGAATTAAACCAAATCAGTTTCATTTTCCTCTTTTAGGGACCTGGCTAACCCAATTAGCTACTTACTAACTGTTATAAACAGTAGTTTTCGCTAGGGTTAGTCAAGTTAAGTGTTCTGTTCAAGTTAGATTTTCTAAGCTTGACACTTAACTTGATTACTGTGTAAGTTGTATTTAGTGCCCCAATTACTGCAGATGCACTGACTTAAAGCATCTTGAATTAAGGCAAAGACCTAAGCATCTCAACCCTTTCTAGGTTATCAAACAAAAGTACCCTAAGGTGCTTGTGAGATGCTGGCTTCTAAATCTATAGGTGGATGCAGTTCTAGGGTTAGGGCCTAGGCTAAATCCATTTTTGAAAAAACCCTAGTTTTGAAAGGGGGTAGTTTTTAAAATAAAACTAAGTAGAAAAAAAAATTTATTTTTCAAACCTTTTCAAAACTAAGTAAAAGCTGATTTTGAAAGCATTTGGAAGCTGCTTTTAAAACTGATTTAAGTAAGAAAATCAATAGTAGACTGAACCTATTCTGCCAAACATAATCCTAACTGCCTTCTTAGTGAGCTGAACTCAGATTCAGGTAGGGGTTTAGTGAATATGTCAACTAAGTTAGATTTAGAGTCTATATGCTTAAGCACTATTTTACCCCTGGCTACATGGTCTCTTACAAAGTGATGTTTAACTTCTATGTGTTTGGTTCTGGAATGTTGGATTGGATTTTTGGTTAGATTAATTGAGCTTATGTTGTCAATGAAAACCTGAGTTTGGGTGTAGTTGAGCTGGAAGTCCTTAAGAGTGTGCATCATCCATAAAAGTTGTGCTACACACTCTCCTAAGGCTACATACTCAGCTTCAGTTGTGGATAGAGCTACACAGTGTTGTTTTCTGCTGCACCAACTTACCAGACTATTTCCTAACAGTTGGCAGCTTCCACTTGTGCTTTTTCTATCTAATTTACAACCAGCGTAGTCAGAATCCGAGTATCCTGGGAAGATACCTGGGGTTGACTTGGACTGAAATTTTCCTAAATAGTCTTTGGTGTTTAGGATATGGACTTTGCATCCAAAGACCCTTAGGTAGTGTAGATTTGGGAGTCTATGGTAGTACAGTTCATAGGGTATTTTGTTGTGTCGTTTGTTAATCAGGACCCTATTTTGGATGTAACAAGCCGTACTAATTGCTTCTGCCCAATATTAGTTTGCTAAGTTAAATTCATTGAGCATAGCCATAGCAGCTTCCTGTAGTGTTCTATTTCTTCTTTCGACTATCCCATTTTGTTGGGGGGGGGGGGGTTCTAGGACACGAAAATTCGTGTATATACCCATTTACCTTACAGAATTCCTCGAACCGTTGATTTTCAAATTCTCCCCCGTGGTCACTCCTAAGTCTTTTAATTTTAGTATCATTTTGATTTTCAATTAATTTACATAATTCATTAAGTAGGTTTAGGGTTTCGTCTTTGGTCTTTAGAAACCTAACTCAGGTAAACCTAGAGTAATCATCAACTATTACTAGGCAGTACCGGTTTCCGCTTAGTGACTTGGCTCCATGTGAATCAAATAGGTCAAGGTGCAGGAGCTCAAGTGTGGTTTGAGTTAGATCAGATTGAATTAGTTTGTGATTAGATCTGGTTTGTTTACCTTGATTACATGATTCACATATTAGGTTTTCATTATTTTTAATTTTGGGGATACCTTTGATTAAGCCAAGTTGAGTGATTTTTGAGATAGTTCTCAGATTAGTATGACCTAATCTCCTATGCCAGAGGTTTGATTGTTCTAACTGAGTTAACATACATTTAGGTACTAGGGGTAGGTTTATAGTGTAAACATTATTTTTCCTAGTGCTCTTAAGCATGATTTCAGAGTCTTGTAGGTTTCTAATCAGGCAGTTAGAATTGTTGAAGGTAACTATATAACCGGAATCACACAACTGACTTATGCTAAGCAAGTTAAAATTGAAATTTTCAACCAAAAGGACTTTCTTAATAATAAAGTCAGATTTAAGTTCAATGTTACCTGACCCAATTACCTTGAGTGTAGCATTGTTGCCAAATGCCACTGAGCCTAGGTTCTTGAACTTGAGTTTGGTGAATTTCAATTTATCTCCAGTCATGTGTCTGGAGCAACCGCTATCCAACATCCATTGGTCCAAATCTTTATGTTCCTACACATAAAGAGTTTTGTTGATTTGAATCCAATTAGAATCAGGAATAGCTTACATTGATTTTCACAACCTAGTCCGTCTCACCCAAATCTAGGGTTATCAATCATGTTAACCTTACAGGTTTTGTGAGACAGGTTTTGGTAGATAGAATTTTGAAAACCATGATTTATTTTGAAAGACTTAATTAATTTTGTAAACAATTGAATTTATTTTGAAAAGACAGTTTAAATCTACAAGTAACTGAAAATTTGTATTAGATTTGAATTTGACAAAGAATAATTTGAATTTCAAAAATTGGCTTCCAGGTCTTGGCGAGGCACTAGGCCTTCTTTGGCCGTAGCCTTATTGGATCATCAACCCTTTCCTTGACAAAGCCTTTTAATGAAATTTCATTTTCAAAATTAATCTTTGAAAAATTCTGGTCTAACTAGTTTGGGTCTTGGATCGGTAGCTTCGGCTAGTTTCACCAATCTAAAGAGACCAAGTATACTTGACCTTATTAGAATTGGTTTCCCTAACGTACTATCATCTCACCTCCACCCAATACTATGTTGTCAAGTTTCAGTTAAGTTTGTTCAGTTCTTAAACTAACCATTCCTAAGTCTAAGCATGGTAAATTGCAGAAATTAAATAAACAATCAAACAAGCAAATTACAATCAAGAATTAAGTTTCATCTAACAATAAGTATAGTTTTCAGTTTGGCTCCCCCTGGACTAAAGCCACGATAATGGTTCGGCAAGATGTGAATCTTGTCCTTGGGGATCCAATACTGATTTGATCCAGTTGGTTTGTTCAGGCACAGTTTAGGTACCCATGCCTGAACTTTATTTCTGGACTGATTCAGTACAGCAAAGTAAGATCTTTGTCTAGATTTGGTTCTATAGCCTAGTCCGGATCGATTTAGAATGGACTTCTGTTTTCCAAGAATCATGTCAAGACCCTTGGAACCAGAAGTGAATCGTTCTAAAGCTGATTTAAGTTCCTTAACCTGAGTTTTCAGGGAGGAGTTCTCTTTCTCAAGTTTTTCAACTTGAGTAGGAGTTCCTTCTTGAACCTTCTCGGTTAAGGGATTAGAGTCAGCTCCCTCTTTCAGGAGTTTTACTTCCTGTCGGAGGGATTCGACTCGGAGTTTAGCTTTCGCCAAATCTCGAGAAAGATACGAAATTAGTTCATTTAATTGACATCTAGTAAATCCACTTACCTTGATTTCGCCATCTTCTGAAAAGGTCAGTCTGCCGTCATCCTGTTCTGATTCTGACTCGGACTCGACTTCTTCTGAGGCGGTTAGTGCTAGTAGGTTCGACTGTGGGACCTCTTCTTCTTCTTCGGAGGAGGACTCGTCCCACATTGCTTGAAGTGTCTTCTTCCTTCTATTCTTCTTAGTTTCCTTTAGGTTCGGACACTCCGTCTTGTAGTGACCCTTCTTCTTGCACTCGTAGCAGGTCACGTTGGGCTTGTTCTTTTCATTTGCGGGTTCAGCTGGTCGTCCTTTCTTCGGCTGGCTTTACTTCTGTTGGTTTGATTCTTCAGTTCTTTGTAGTAGTTTCTTGCCAGTCGGACCAGCTTAGGTCGATCTCCTTCTTCATCTTCTGAGTCTGAGTCTGAGTTAGACTCGGGTTTAGGTTGAGGCTTCTTCTTGGTTGTCCTTCCAGTTTTACCTGCAATAAAGGCAATACCTTTCTCGGCCAAATTGCAGTTAGTCTGTTCATGCAACTCTAATTCAGAGAATAATTCATCTAATTTTATTTTTGAAAGGTCCCTTGAAACCTTGTATGCATCTACCATAGATGCCCACAAGGTGTTTCTTGGGAAAGCATTTAAAGCGTACCTTATTAGGTCACGGTTTTCTACCTTGTGACCAATGGTGTGTAGACCGTTCATTAGTTCTTGGATTCGAGCGTGAAGCTGAGCTGCTGTTTCGTTGTCGGCCATTTTGATGGTGTACAGCTTGTTCAGGAGCAGATCTCTCTTGCTGATCCGAGTGTCTGATGTTCCTTCGTGCAGTTCGATCAGTTTTCCCCACAGCTCCTTGGGGGCAGTCGAATTTGGCTGTGAATTTGAACGTTGAGGTGCAACGGTCGAATCTGGCTGGCACCAGTCGACTGCCCTGGGGCAGTCGACTGGTAGCAAGGGTTTCAACCCGAGTCCTATTTAAAGAGGACTTCGTGGGGGCTGAGATTCTTGACGAGTTTGGTCTTGGTTAAGGACCAAACAGTAGTCTTTGTGCTCAGAGGTTCTCAAGGTGTTGTGGTGAGGTTTCTCCACCCACAAGGAGCGACGAGAGCTAGCCGGAGGTTATTCGGGGAGTGATCCACCGACGGATTCTAGGATTAGTCACCCGGCCGGGGTGGATACCAAGTAAATCGGTTTGTTAGCATTGTTTCTTTATTGTTAGTTTTTATTTTGTTTGTATTTCCGCTTGCGCGCTAACAATCTTATGGAGAAGAACCGACAAACGCTATTCACCCCCCCTCTAGCGTACCGAAAACGATCCTACACGCTCTTGATCGGACTAACCGCCGAGGGAGCACACGCTAGAGGGAAAAGGAAATAGAAGACAAATTTGGGGGCGATATCTACACTCCGCCGTCCTACGACCATGAGGATTTCAAGTATTGGAAGGAGATAATGGAGACATGGTTTGGGATGGAGTGGAGTCTTCGAATTGCACTTGAAGAGCCCTTCGAGGTTCTAAAGGACAAACACGGGAAGAAGCTTCGTCCTAGATATTGGAACAAGGAACAACAAGAGCAATCTATGGCAAACGAAAAGATAATTGGTATATTAGTTAATCTTTTGCCTAATAGTGTTTTAAGTTGTGTAGGTAAATATGAGAATGCTCATGAATTATGGGATAAGTTGGAAAAATGTCACAAAAACCCTACACAAATTCAAGAGTCTAAGGAGAAAAGTCAAATGAGTCAAGAAGAAGAAGAAGAAAAGGAAGTATCTACATCTTCAAATGAGGGAGAGAGTGAAAGATCATCAGCCTCCTCAAGAGAAGAGGAGGAGGTATCGATTTTAAGAATTGAGGGGGAGGAGAGACCCTCAACCGTACCGGATCAAGAGGAGACATCCACATCATCAAAATTTGAAGAAGTTCCAACCTCCACCAAAGCCAAATCAAAAGAACATATCACATGCTTTGGTTGCAACGAAAAGGGGCACTACAAGGACAAATGCCCAAAAGGTAAAAAGGAGGTAAGATCTACACTCATTTCAAGTTCATTCAAATCTAACATAAAGTGTAGGACTGGAGAAATCCAAGAGAAGAAGAGGAGGATTCGATGTTTCACGTGTGGTGAACTAGGGCACTACCACACTAAGTGCCCAAGGAGTAAAGAGTTCAAGAAAATGGAGCACTTGAGGAGATGGGAGAAAGAAGAAAGGAGGAGGCAAAGATCACAACAAGGAGGGACTACAAGGGTATGGGAGGTACTTTCTAACCCTAGGTTAAAAAGTAGTTCAACTTCAAGTTCTTCCTTGCATTTTAAGAATCATGTTAATTACCCATCCATGCATGCTAAAATTAACGAAAATTGCTTACTTGTGCATAACTATGGTTTCAAATATAATGATAGGACTAGGGTTAACAAGGTAGATCAACACCCTAGGAAAACATGCATAATGATAGACCCAAGACCTCTAGACCTAAGGATTATGACACTAATCCCAAGAAGGGAAGGAATGTGCTTAGAAAGGAGGTTAGGCCTAGGAATGTCCAAGGTGGACATATGGGTTCTAGGGTTAGAACTCTAGAAAGGGAAAATCAAACCTTGAGGGCAAGGCTTGATACATTAGAAAATGCCCTAGAAAGATTCACGGTTGGATCTAAGGGCTTAGACATGGTGTTGGGTAGTTTAAAACCCAACTATGATAGATCGGGTTTGGGATACCGGTCTAAGAACTCCAAGGAAAATGGTAAGAAATATGATGGGGAAGCATATAATGGCAAGGAGGGTAAGTCTAAGGATGGCAAGAGGGTGCCATCAAAAGGTAGAAAGGGTGACTTGACCAAGGATAAGGTGTCACAGGTTAAAAAGGTCCATTTTGTAGGTTAAGAATCACCGGTAGCACACCGGTGTGGTCTAGTGTGGGTTGAGTCACCTAGGGAGGTGGCTAAGGCTCAGAGCTCAAAGGGGAGCTCTAGGAGCCTTTGGGGTCCATGGTAAATGGATTTTAAGAGTTTTTCTCCTAGAAAATTAGATGAAATGAGTCAAAAGTGATTGGAAGACTTGGGTAAGTTTTAACTCTAGGTTTTGTCACATTCAAAATAGAATTTAGGGAGAAAAATGTGAAAATATGGTTATATTTGGAAAAATTAGGTTTTAATGTGTGAATACCACATAATTCAATGATAGAAATGAATTGTCATCAAGCATTGGAAGAAACAGTGAGGAGAAATCACGATTGAGACTTTTGGGATAAGTTTCAATGATACACTTTAGGATAAGTTGAGTTTCGTGTCAATCATGGGATCCAGAGTACATTTGTTTGGAAACGAATTTTTCCCAAGTAGACATTGGCCTCACAAATCTCCCTACAAAATTTTAGATTTTTCGGAGATTTGTAGAATTATTTAGGGATTTCTGAAATTGAGCTGAAAAACCTAAAAATCAGGTATCAGTCGACTGCCCCAGGGGCAGTCGACTGGTCTCAAGCCCAGAAGCTCTCTGTAAGTTTTCGCAGTCGACTGCCATTTGGGCAGTCGACTGATCCAGTAGGATTATAGAGAAAAGGAATTTTGGATGATAAGATATGACCCTAATGTTAAATCCTGGATTATACTATTTAAATAAAGCCTTGCCTCATGATTTAATGGTGATTGTATAAAATAAGGCTATGTGGATATCTTGGAATTTAAGGACTTTAAATTCAATGGATGATATTAAATGATAAATGCTTGATTGGAAAATTGATAAGTCCATAGGTATCTAAGATTTAGAGGTCTAAAGGGAAAATTGAGGACAATTCCATGTGTTGAATTATGATGGTTAGCTTTGACAGCCACATGGAATTAGAGATGCATCTCAAAGTTGATACGAAATGCTAAACGTTTAGGAAATTATGTTTGTATCAAAAGTCAAGCACATTTGTGGTTTTCATGAAATCTTATTTTTCTAGGATAGGGCATATCCTAGCAAATGTGCTTGCAAACTATTAGGATTGTGTAAGGGGTTTGTTGAGTTCTTTTTGGCACTAGGGATAAGGTTGCTTGGGGGGGCAATCCTTTAATGGTGGCCAAGGGAGAAGAACTTGGTTGTTAGGTTGGGTAGAACCTAACTTGGTGTTAGGGTGTTAAGTTGTGTAGAACTTCACCTTGGAAAATGGAAATTGGGAGAAGACATAGGTTAAGGGGGAGGTTGCCTCCTTGTTTGCCATTAATTTTCATGAAATTTTTGGGTTTTGTGTCCAACTTGGGAACCATGATAGATACATGGTGAAATGTATTTTTCCCAAGTATGTATGGGTACCACAAAGTTCTTCATGAAATTTGGAATTTTTGGAGAATTGTGGAATTTCTGGCGCATTTCTGAATTTGGCCAGAAAAGTCTGATATTCATAGTATCAGTCGACTGCCCTGGGGGCAGTCGACTACCCAGGGCTGATGTGTGTATCAGCAGCTGGTTTGGTGTCGAATGGTGTAAAACAAGTGTATGGGGGGTCAGTACACTATGTTTAGGACCATTAGGGATTGAAAGAACCGATAATTGAATATTATTGGGGTCTTTTTGATGTTAGGCAAAGGGAGAGAAGTTTGAGTTTAAGTTGGGAAACCAAACTTACCTTTGTAAGAAACCCTAGGTTTAGGGGGGGTTGAGATTAAGGGGGAGCATGGTTGCTCCATTGTTGGCGTAAGGGGAACCTTGGAGAGGTTCTTAAAAAGCCTTTGTAAGTCCAGTGTAGGGGAGCTTGGGAGAATCTTTAAAAAGCCAGTTTTTGGTGAGAAGTTCTAGCTTGGAGGGCTAGGTGTGTAAAAAATTCCTAACTTAGAGGGTTAGGTGTGGGATGCCTTGGGATAGGATCCATGCATTGCATATGCATTGTTTAGCATGTTTTTGCTAGTGACTACTATTTTACTTTCCCTAACATAAACGTATTGCCAAACATCAAAAAGGGGGAGATTATTGAGGCAATCTATGGTCCGGAGTGACTAAGTGTTTTAATGTTTGGGCAAAGTGTTTAAGTTGGGTTTTCCTTTGTTATCTCATATGTGTATGTTGAGTGTGCAGGTTGTACAGGTTACACATATGGACTTGACTGGACGGCCTCGGTACGGTGAAGGGTGGCATGGAGACAGGCTGAAGTCTTGTGTGCACCCGAGGGACCTTGGAGAGCAGGGACGATGAGCTGATGGGCGCTGACTTCGAGGCGTACGTGAAGGGTGGCATGGAGGCAAACTGGAGGTTTGCGTGCGCATCCGAGGGACGAGGGCCGAAGATGAAGAGGGCGCGAAGGCAACAGTCGAGGCTGTAGAGGAGGAGTCGGTCGAGTCGTGAGGGTACGAGTGCAGTGTGATTGTACACGGGAAGGGTTCAGCTGGGGACCAATCGACTGCTTTGGGAGTTGGCTGAGAATTCGAACGTTGGGGTGCAACGGTCGAATTTCAGTGGCACCAGTCGACTGCCCCAGGGGCAATCGACTGGTCGCGAGGGTTTCAGCCTGAGTCCTATTTAAAGAGGACCTAGGACCTCGTGGTGGCTGAGATTCTTGACGAAACTCGCTTGGGTAAAGTGAGTTAGTAGTCTTCTGTGATCAAATAACGTCCGAAGTGCTGTGGCAAGGTTTATCCACCCAGAAGGAGCGACAGATCTAGTCGGAGGTTATCCGAGGGTTGATCCACCGACGGATTCTTGGATTAGTCACCCATCCGGGGTGGATACCAAGTAAATCAGGTTGTTAGCATTGCATTCCATTATTCATTTGCATATTATTGTTTCCGCTGCGCAACTAACAACGTAGGTGAAGAGATTCAACGAAAAAGTGTTATTCACCCCCCTCCCCCCTCTAGCACGCCTAAACGATCCATCACTCTTCCTCTAAGTCTTTAGGGTTTAGTTCAGATCAAAGGAATTATCTAATAATTTTAAAACAAATGATTACAAAAAAACCTTTTCAGAAGTTTGACTCAAACTCCCCCTAAATTTGACACATCCTAGGAGTCCTTGTAGATCATGAAGTGGACCTTCCTCTGTGTCTTTAGGGTTTATCAAAATCAAGTGAACACTAATTTTCAGGAAGATAACTTTTGAAACCACAATCTAGAAAGAAGATAATTTTTAAAGTATAAGCTTTTTCGAAAACATATGTGATAGTAATTAAAGCACATTTTTTGAAAAATATTTTTAAAGATTAAAAAGAATAAAACACTCCCCCTGCATCCAACACCGTTTGACTCTATCTAAGTGTCTTAAGGAACTTTAGTGTTGACCTAAGAGGCTTGTGTCGAATTGTGTGAGTCAAATAATTTTTGAAAAGATATACTTTTGAAAAATGTATAATATGTATACCAATCAGACAAACATGAATTCCATAAAAACATTATTATGTTGAAGCACTATTTTGAAAATATATTTTTAGAAAAATATTATAACAATTTTGAAAAACAATTTTGAACAATATTTTTCAATTCATTAGTCCTTAACATCTCACCCATTCTAGATGTCTCAATACAGCAATCATGATTGCCTTATGGGTGCATTGTGAGATGCTTGAATCATTTTTCTTAATTCATTGTTAAATCTAAGATTTAATTGAAACTTATGTTAGATTCAAATTTATCAAATAGTAAAGTGAATTTGATTTTCGGTAATCGACTTCCAGGTCTTGGAGAGGCACAAGGCCTTCTTTGGCCATAGTCTTATTGGATCATCAACCCTTTCCTTAACAAAGCCTTTTATCGAAAATTCATTTTCAAATTACTTATTGAAAAATTTTGCTCTAACTAGCATAGGTTTGGGATCGGTAGCTTCGGCTAGTTCCACCAAATGGCTTCCCTAATGTACTATCATCTCACCTCCACCTAATACTAGGTTGATCAAGTTTCAATTATTCTTTTTCCTATAACCGTTCTAAGTCATGCGTAAATTTACATGTGAATGACATGACATATATTTCAAAAAAATAGCAGATACATGTTCATGGCATTAATGCATGATTCAAACAAGTCAAAAATATTTGATTAAGTTTCTAAAGATGTATCAAATTCCCGATTTGATACATGTCGTGTGAACCCGCGAATATGTCAACCCACTTTGACATATTTGATATTATTAATTTAATTGTTGCAGTTTGGGTAAGATTTTATTTAAATTGAGTTTAAGTTATTTAAGAATTTATTGGATTTAAGTTAATTACGAATTAATTGAGTTAAGAATTAATTGAAGATAGATTAACTAAGAATTTTATTGAATTAATTAAGGATTAATTGCATTAAAATTGATTAAAAATTAATTGAAAATTGATCGAATTTGAATTAATTGAATTTTGAATTAATTAAAGATTAATTGAATTAAAATTAATTAAGAATTAATTAAAGATTAATTGAACTTTGAATTAATTAATATTTGGATAATTAAGGTTGAAATGATTAATTAATAGTTATGGGTTTAAGTTCATAATTTTCATTATTTCGAGAATTTCTGACTCATCCACTATTTCTTCCTTATTTATCATTTCAAGTTTTTTCAATAATTCTGGTTTATTTGAATCTTTGTGATTTTTATTGACTATGACTATGATCTCAGAAAATTTCATCTCCTCCTCATCCTCAAAATTACATCATTCAATATCCTCAACATAGGTGGAGTAATTTCGGCCACTAGTTAATGTATTGTAATAATTTTCGACATTATCTATAATTAACTTATCATCTAAGAGAATTTCATCTCTATTATCCTTAGAATTATCATAAATCTCATCTTTATCCTCAAGAATATTTTCAACAAAATCTTTCTTATCCTCAGAAATAATTTCAATAATTTCAGAATTATCTTTAGAATTATTTTTCTTAAGAATTTCAAAATTAATCTCAGGATTATCCTTGAGAATTTCAAATTTAATTTCAGGATTAGATTTGATTTCAGAATTATCTGATTTAATTTCTAAATTATCTTCAAGTATTTCTAAAATATTTTCTTGATGATCACCAAGGTTTTCAGAATTAATATTATCAGCATTATCATTATCAGAATTTTCATAATTAAAATTAAGATTAATTTCAAAATTAATTTCAGAATTGATTTTAGAAATTAATGAATTAACATTAAGGATTAAACTATTGATTTATGATATTTTAACATTATCGGTATTTTGTAGCTGGTCATGCAGAATATTAACTTGACTATTTACACAATTCAACTATTCAGAAAAATTATCTAACTTATTTACATAAGAAAGTGCAGGAATTTTAAAATTTTTCGGGACATAAATTTTGCGTACCTTTGCCGGACACTTATTTTTGTAATGTCCGTACTTTCCGAATTTGAAGCATCTGATGTGGTCCTTGTTCCTTCGGACTTCTGGCACTGGTGCCTCCTTTGCCGCCGGTGAGGAACGATTCTTACGAGTAGGACACTGATTTTTGTAGTGTCCTCTCTCCCTGCACGTGAAGCACATAATATGGAACTTAAAAATAGACATTTTAAAAAATTGTACCTGATTCACCCCTGGGCTCCCCCTCAAGTCCTGGCGTCGTTGCTCCGTCGGCGGTTAGTCCGGTGATGAGCAGCCTGGCTCTGATACCAATTGTAGGATCGGTGTCGTCGATAGAGGGAACTTTAAAAATCTTCGCGGTAAATCGTAAGCTTTCGAGATTCATTCTACATAGAGCGTTAGTAGCACAGCGGAAAATAGAAAAATAAAAAACAAAACAACGACAAATTGCACGCGGGATTTTACTTGGTTCCCGACACCCCAGGGTCAGTACATCCAAGGCCTAAGCACGGGAACACCCGTCCACTAATGGTCTCCTTTCCGGACTTTCCGGAGGCGGAGAAACTCGTCTTATAGAGCAATAATTACAATAAAAAATATAGTAAATTGAGTGCGGAATAATAAAAGCAAAGCGAACAAACAAGATCTGAAACTCGGCCGATCTGGACCTCCGAAGTGCCGCGCACTTCCTCCTGGAGCCTCCTGGTCGCAGAGCTTCATCGTTAGCGCTTTGTCGTCACTTTGGAAGCTTAGAATCATGTTTGGAAGTCGTGTTTGAAGCTGAGGGGTCGAGACCCCTTTTATAGGCTTCATTCGGGCGCTTGTGTTGATAGGGGCACCCTATAGGGCTTTGTAAAACCTTATCTCTACGCCGAACTCATCGCAGCTGATAAAACCTTTGACCAGGGCACCCTGGACCTCCCTGGCGCCTGAATGAAAGCTTATCTCTGCTTCGAACTCACAGCAGCAAATACAACTTTCAACTTGGGCGCCTGTGTCATCCCGGGCACCTGAATGGAAGCCTGTTCTGCCTTCTTCACTAACACTGTTTTCTGCTTCTTTGACCTAGGCACCCCCGTTGGGCGCCTGGATCCTTTGGGTGCCCCCATCAATGGGGGCGCCTAGCTGCTTTAGGTTCCAGCACAGTTGTTTGTCTGCTTTGTCTTCCATTCTTGGTACCTGCAAGATACACAAATACAAAGCAAATATACACATATTCTTAACCTTAAGGACTTGGTTCTGACTTCGGATTTCCATGAAACCCTATGTCGAACCGACGCAAGTTCCCACCTCCAAGAACTCGCCTTTCACCTACTCCTATCAGGAGACGGTTGCCACCCAGTCCTTCAGGTGGACTTTTGCTTAGCCTCCGATACTCTCGGATCTCGAGACGTCCGAACCCTGACTCGTCTCTACTTCTGTCCTTAGTCATCGCTCAGCTATGTTGCTCAATCCTTCGGACCAAGACTTCGTGCCCAAACCCTAAGTCTAGGACTTCGGTACCCAACCCTCGGCCAGGACTTCTTGCCTAGTCCTCGACCAGGACTTAGTGCCCAACTTCCGATCAGGTCTTCGGTGCTGAGCCCTTTGCCAGGACTTAGTGCCCAATTTTTCAAACCAGGACTTCTTGCCTAGGTTTACTGGGACTTTCTTTCACTTAGTTACTCCTCTCTTAACTCCCCTTCCCTTGTTCAATGTATCACTGACTTAAGTATATTGTCAAACATTAAATCACTTAGAGGAGGACATCACTGATGCAACTTGCACCAACATTCTCTTCCCTGGCTCTCGTCCCTCGGATAAGTCCTCCATGTGTGATTCTCCAAGTCCTATAAACTCAATCACACATATCAAATAACAAGATAACACCCTAACCTTAGGCATATTGTCACACACACATCAAAACCATGATCTTCCCGATCATCCTTGTGTTGATTGCCCCAACAACATGTTTAGCCGAGCTTTTTGTTTACATTTGATCTAGATTTTATGTACACTCCTTTGTGGAGTTTAGGATCAATGATGTAAATAATTAGCTAGTCATTTCAGCTCGGAGATCCCTCAAGGTGGCTTGTGCAAAAGGAAGGGAGGAGCGGATGAAGTGATGACACGACTGGAGGCGCATTGGAGACCAAGGCCATGAAAGTTGGAAAATCTAGGATTTCCTATTTTTTTCATTATGTTGGTTATGTGCTTGTTGTGTGCGTGCTAGTTAAAATTCCTCGTAATAAATTACTAAGTGGGAGAGGGACCCTAAGGGTCCTATGGCCTCCATTACAATCCGATAAGTGATGCGAACAAGTCTGCGCGTCGGCTCTGAGTGCCTTCCTCCCCATCGGATGGACTTGTTCTGCGGATCACTGGGTCGGAAAAGACTATAGAAAATTATTAGAGAGCATGTGTACTTCCCCATCGGAAGGCACATAATCGGAAATGATTTTCTTAGTGTCGTGTAATGGTAAACACTTAAATGCGAATAATAGTTTCCTCAACATCGGAGTCACTGCTATTATTTTGTAGGGCCGAAGTTAACCAACTATTAATCTTACTTGTCAAAATTTAGGTTGACGAGTAAGATTAATGGGTAAAACCACCTCTTACGAATGTAGAAATTCGTATACGTCCACACCATCGTGGCATGCAAATTTCTTGGTGTGTAGGGGTGTTGGTTGATTTCGAAAATTTATTATTTTAAGGAATCAATTTGTTTTCGAATTCTAAAGTAGTGTATGTTGTGATTCTCAGGATTTTCAAAATGACCTTTAATCCACTAGCAACAATACTTAAGGAGAATAAACTTAATGGAGCCAACTATATTGACTGGAAGAGAAACCTTGACATTGTCCTTACAGCTGATGAGTACAAATTTGTACTCACCGAAAAAATGTCCTGATAGGCCTGGCGACAGATCTAGTGAAGAGCAGAGGGAGCATTACAAGAAATGGGTTAAGGCAGATGAGATGACGCAGTGTTACATTCTGACATCCATGTCGAATGTATTGCAACATCAGCATCAGGCCATGCCCACTGCTTGTGACATGATGCTGAACCTTCAGGAGCACTTCGGGCACCAGAGTCATGCTGCTAGGCAACTGGCGATGAAGAATTTGATGACGACCACAATGGTCGAAGGGACACTCGTAAGGGATCATGACCTGAAAATGATGGCCCGCCTGAATGAGATTGAGGTTCTTGGAGGACAAATCGACGGGGAAATCCAGGTTGATATAATACTCCAATCTCCGCCAAGGAGTTTTGAGCGGTTTCGGCTCAACTATAACATGAATAAGCATGAGTATACATTGGGGGAACTGCTAGGAGAACTCCAGGCGGCAGAGGGCCTCTTTCGTCAGAGCTCGTAGGCCTTGGTTACTCAAAACGTTTCTACTTCTATGCCGAAAGGCAGGAAGAAGAAGAAACATGGTGGGTTCAAGAAGGCAGCAGCGACAGCATCGCAGGGACCTCATGTTGGTGCAGGCAGCACCTAAGTCAAACCTGAGTTTTGATAATGGCAAAGTTTTCAAAAGTTAAGATATTATGTTTATCTAACATGTTCACTAAGTATACAAGAAAAGAAGCCCTAGGTACACTAGGCATGAAGTCCTGGTCGAGGACTGGGCACGAAGCCCTGGCAAGGAGCTGGGTACCGAAGACCTGCTCGGAAGGTGGGCACGAAGTCCTGGTCGAGGACTGGGAACGAAGCCCTGCAAGGAGCTAGGCACCGAAGACCTGCCCGGAAGGTGGGCACGAAGACCTGGTCAGGTGCATCGGGCAAAAGTCCAACCGGAGGAGCCGGTTGGAAAAAGGTAAACTCTCCTGAGAGGAGTAGGTGAGGACGCATTCCCCGTCGAGGGAACAGTAGGCGTCGGCTCGACCTAGGGCTCCATTTTGGAGACCCAAAGTCAGAACCAAGATAGCTACGGCTATAAAATTCACTAACATGCTTGCTTTGTTTTGTTTGGTACTAACCCTAGATGCAGGACCGAAGGAACGAGTTTCTGCAGCTCAGAACGCCCCAAAGGAGAGGGGCAGCAGCTGGGTTGGGCGCCCGAGAGGTCCCGGGCGCCCTAAGTCAAAGCCAAACAAGAGTTAAGCAAGAAAACGCTTCGGAAGCACACTGGGCCGGGCGCCCCCTTGCTCCCGGGCGCCCCCTTGCTCCCGAGCGCCCCCGTGCTCCCGGGGGCCCCGGATGTCTCGGGCACCCTGGGTCCAAGCCAACGAAGCGATAGAAGCTTATCCAGCCGAGAAGCCTGCTGACAAAGTCAACCCGGGCGCCCTCTGCGTCCCGGGCGCCCCCGTCAAATCCCGAGCCCGATCCTGGATGGATAAGGGCTGACCGAGTTGCGGATGAGGGTTTGCGGATCGGGAGACACGTGGACGGCGCCCCCAACGTCCCAGGCGTCCCCAGGTGCACTATATAAGGGGCTCAACCCCCAATGCTTCAAACACAATTTTTCCAATGCCAATACGCTCTTCGACTCAAGCGCTCTGCTCCAGAAACCTCCCATCTCGAGATTCAAGCGCCGACGACGACCCTCTGCTCCGAAGCACGATCCACACCGGGCGTTGGTAACGAAGAGTTTAAATTTTAGTTTACTATACTACAACTGTAATATTTTTCTGTAAACATTTGCGCACATATAGAATTGCCCGCAGAAAACGATCAACGATCGTGGACCTTGGAGTAGGAGCCGACCGCAACTCCGAACCAAGTAAAATCGCTTGAGTTCTTGTGCTGTGTTTTCAATTCCGCTGCGTATTCTCTTAACCTCGAATCCGAAAAGTTTTTTACGATATTCACCCCCCCCTCTATCGTATTCTCTCAATTCAACAAGTGGTATCGGAGCGAGGAAGCTCAAATTTGGTGCAACCACCAATTTGAGAATTTTTTTCGGATTTTCTTCGAATTTTGTTTTAATCGAATTTCTATCGTTAATCGAGGTTGGTGCAACACCACTCGATAATTTCATTTCTTTCCGCACTGCTAATCCAAGACCAAGTCTTGGGACGTTTTTTTTCTCTCTCTTTCTTTTTCAGATAATTTCTAAATGGCCATGCAAGAAGGCTTCAATACCGCAAGACCACCGCTCTTCAGTGGGGAGGATTTCTCCTACTGGAAGAGTAGGATGGAAGTCCACCTGAAAACTCAGGTGGACATGTGGATAATAATCCAGTCCGGACTGGAAATTCCGAAGAATGCTGACGGAGTGCCACAATCCTACACCGAATGGGATACCACCTTCAAAAGAAAAATTGAAGCTGACGCCAAAGCCACTCAAACACTTCAATGCGGCCTAACCAAAGAGGAGCTGAACCGGGTAGGTCCATTCAACAGTGCAAAAGAACTCTGGGGTAAGCTAATTGAGTTGCACGAAGGAACCTCCGACACCCGAATCAGCAAGAGGGACCTACTACTGAACAAGCTGTACACAATCAAGATGAACGACGGTGAAACAGCAGCCCAGCTTCATGCCAGAATTCAGGAACTGATGAACGGCCTTCACACAATCGGTCAAAAGGTAGAAATCGTGACCTGATCAGGTATACCCTTAACGCTTTCCCAAGAAACACGTTGTGTGCATCTATGGTAGATGCGTACAAAGTTTCAAGAGACTTGTCTAAAATTAAATTAGATGAACTATTTTTCGAACTTGAATTACATGAGCAGACTAATTGCACACTGGCCGAGAAAGACATTGCCTTTATTGCAGGTAAAATTGGAAAGTTAACCAAGAAGAAGCCTCAACCTGAGCCCGAGTCTGAGTCAGATTTAGACTCAGAAGATAGCGAAGGAGATCGACCCAAGCTGGTCCGGCTTGCCCGGAACTACTACAAGGAATTGAAGAATCAATCCAACAGAAGAAAGGCCAGCCGAAAGAAGGAAGATCCAGCTGAATCAACTAAGAACAAATCAAGTGTGACTTGCTTCGAATGCAACAAAAAGGGACATTTCAAATCGGAATGCCCTAACCTAAAAGAAGCCAAGAAAGTAAGAAGGAAGATGACTCTTCAAGCAACGTGGGACGAGTCTTCCTCTGAAGAAGAAGAAGAGGCCCCACAGTCGAACTTGCTCGCCCTGACTGCCTCAGATGAAATCGAGACCGAGTCAAAATCAGAACCAGACGACGGCAAACTCACGTTTTCAGAGGTTGGCGAAATAACTGTAAGTGGGTTTTCTAGATATCAATTGTCGGAATTAATTGCCTATCTTTCTCGAGACTTGGCGAAAGCCAAAATCCGAGTCGAATTTCTCTGACAGGAAGTATAACTCCTGAAAGAGGGAGCTGACTCTAGATCCTTAACTGAGAAGGTTCAAGAAGGAACCTCTACTCATGTTGAAAAACTTGAGAAAGAGAACTCCTCCTTGAAAACTCAAGTTAAGGACCTTAGATCAGCCTTAGAACAATTCACTTCTGGTTCCAAGGGTCTTGACATGATTCTTGGAAAACAGAAGTTGGTTCTAAATCGATCCGGATTAAGCTATAGAACCAAGTCTAGACAAAGAACATATTATGCTGTACTGAACCAGTCCAGACCTAAAATTCAGGCATGGGTACCCAAACTGTGCCTAAACAAACAAACTGGAACAAATCAGTATTGGATCCCCAAGGACAAGATTCACATCTTGCTGAACCATTATCGTGGCTTTAGTCCAGGGGGAGCCAAATTAAAAATAATATTCATAGTTAGATAAATTTCTACTCTTGTTTTTAAATTGCATGATTGATTGTTTATTTAATTTCTGCAATTTACCATGCTTAGACTTAGGACTGGTTAGATTAAGGACTTAACCAATTAAACTAAAATTTGAACAACCTAGTATTGGGTGGCGGTGAGATGATAGTACCTTAGGGAAGCCTCTTCTAATAAGGTCAAGTATACTCTACTTGGTCTCTTTAGACTGGTGAAACTAGCCGAAGCTACCGATCCAAGACCCAAGCTAGTTAGACCAGAATTTTTCAAAAAATAATTTTGAAAATGAAATTTCATTAAAAGGCTTTGTCAAGGAAAGGGTTGATGATCCAATAAGGCTACGGCCAAAGAAGGCCTAGTGCCTCGCCAAGACCTGGAAGCCAATTTTTGAAATTCAAATTCAAATTATTCTTTGTCAAATTTGAATCTAACACAAATTTTCAGTTAAATGTAGATTCACACATTTTTTTTAAAAAATAAACTCAAAATCAACTGTTTTCAAAACTAAATTAAGTTTTTCAAAATAAATCATGATTCTTCAAAATAATTCTATCTACTAAAACCTGTCTCACAAAACCTATAAGGCTAACGTGATTGACAATCCTAGATTGGGTGAGACAGACTAGGTTGTGAAAATCAATTTAGGCTATTCCTGATTCTAATTGGATCCAAATCAAAAAAACTCTTTATGTGCAGGAACATAATGATTTGGACCAATGGATGTTGGATAGCGGGTGCTCCAGACACATGACTGGGGATAAATTGAAATTCACCAAACTCAAGCTCAAAAACCTAGGCTCAGTAGCATTTGGCAACAATGCTACACTCAAGGTGATTGGGTCAGGTAACATTGAACTTAAATCTGACTTTATTATTAAGAAGGTTCTTTTGGTTGAAGATTTTAAATTTAACTTGCTTAGCATAAGTCAATTGTGCGATACTGGTTATGTAGTTACCTTTACCAACTCTAACTGCCTGATTAGAAACTTGCAAGACTCAGAAATCATGCTTAAGGGCACTAGGAAAAATAATGTTTATACTATAAACCTACCACTAGTACCTAAATGCATGTTAACTCAGTTAGAACAATCAAACCTCTAGCATAGGAGATTAGGTCACACAAATTTGAGAATAATTTCGAAAATCACTCAACTTGGCCTAATTAAAGATATCCCTAAAATTAAGAACCATGAAAACTTAATATGTAAATCATGTAATCAAGGTAAACAAACCAGGTATAATCACAAACTTATTCAGTCTGATCTAACTCAAACCACATTTGAGCTCCTACACTTTGACCTATTTGATTCACATGGAACCAAGTTACTAAGCGAAAATCGGTACTGCTTAGTAATAGTTGATGATTACTCTAGGTTTACATGGGTTAGCTTTCTAAAGACCAAAGATGAAACCCTAAACCTATTCAATGATTTTTGTAAGTTAATTGAAAATCAAAATGATACCAAAATCAAAAGACTTAGGAGTGACCACGGGGGAGAGTTTGAAAATCAACGATTCAAGGAATTTTGTAAGGTAAATGGGTATATACACGAATTTTCGTGTCCTAGAACCCCCCAGCAAAATGGGATAGTTGAAAGGAAAAATAGAACCCTACAGGAAGCCGCTAGGGCTATGCTCAATGAATTTAACCTAGCTAACCAACATTGGGCAGAAGCAATTAGTACGGCTTGCTACATCCAAAATAGGGTACTAATTAACAAACAACACAATAAAACACCCTATGAATTATACTACCATAGACTTCCAAACCTACATTACCTAAGGGTCTTTGGATGCAAAATCCATATCGTAAACACCAAGGACTATCTAGGTAAATTCTAGTCTAAGTCAACCCCAGGCATCTTCCTAGGATATTCAACAACAAGTAGAGCCTATAGGGTTTACAATAAACAAACTAAGAAAATTGAAGAAACAATAAATCTGATATTTGATGAAGAAAATAACTCAAAATCTGATAATCCAAATCTAAATTCATCAAATACTGATCAAGAAGAAAATGAAAATACTGCTGAACCTTTAATTGAACCCCTAAATGAACTAAATATTGAACCAACCATTGAGACAATTGAACCAACCCAAGTGGTTGAACCAATCACTGAATCAAACCGACCAACCGGACCTGAGGCTGAACCAAGTTCCAGAAAAACTAAGAAACCCAGACTCAGTCACCCAACTGATCAAATTGTGGGTGATCCAACCTTAGGAGTCAGAAATAGGTCTGCCTATAGGAACCTTAGTCAGATTGTGATGATTTCAAAAATTGAACCTAAGACCATAGATGAAGTCTTACCTGATCCTGATTGGATCATAGCAATGCAAGAAGAGTTAGCCCAGTTTGAAAGGAACCAAGTCTGGGAACTAGTACCTAAACCTGAGGGCAAATCCATTATTGATACTAAGTGGGTTTTTAGGAACAAGCTAAATGATCAAGGAGAAATAGTAAGAAACAAAGCCCGCTTAGTAGCCAAAGGGTTCAGTCAAGTAGAAGGGTTAGATTATGATGAAACCTATGCCTCAATAGCTAGACTTGTGTCCATTAGGATGTTGTTAGCCTTTGCATCCCATAAAGGATTTAAGCTCTATCAAATGGATGTAAAGTCAGCTTTTCTAAATAGATTTATTAAGGAAGAAGTCTATGTAGGACAACCCCCCGGTTTTGAGGACTTAGAATGTAATGCCCGCCTTTTTCCCACACATTACGGTGTGGCGAGAAAGGCGTCGTTACGCTTAACATACATGTATGTATAAAACATCCTAATGCAGCGAAATAATTTTTTTCTTCTACACATGCTATTAACCATGCAACTAATACATGAAACATCTATACATGCCTAAACTTGTCATTCATGAACTTAGTGTCATTAGACTTAGCATATTACCGACATGCACGGCATCATAACCTAACCATTCCATAACTTATTCATTATCATCATACGTAGCAAGTAACTTATCCGTAATCATAGCATCATGAGTCTTAAGTCATTCATTAGGCATAACCATATAAACATAGCATAGATTCTAAGGAGGCATCTCAAAACTCAAGACATGCGATATGCGTAAATAAAAGGATCTTTTGCCAAGTCACCGCCACACACACACATGCTCTTGCCTCTCCTGCTGCTTCCCTTAGTAACCTCTTGCTTGATCTGCGGTACGAGAAAAATAAGACTATAAGCACACAGGCTTAGTAAGACCCTTTCCTACTCACTAAAACCATACGTCACTTAAACATAAACATATCAAGTATCTGACATAACATAATTCTGAACATAAAACATAAGCATAATCTTACCGTAAGTCATAAGCATATGAACAACTAACATAGCATGATTCATAACATCGACATAAATCTACCACATACTTAGCATAGCATAATTCTTAACGTACATGAACATGAAACATACTTATTTATGGCATAATTCTTAGCATACATGAACATGAAACATGCTTATTCATGGCATAATTCTTAGCATACATGAACATGAAACATACTTATTCATGGCATATTTCTTAGCATACATGAACATGAAACATACTTATTCATGGCATAATTCTTAGCATACATGAACATAGTCTTAACATAGCATAAACATAGAATCTACTTACCCTGACGCGATGCATAACATGAATGAATGCATGAGTCAATGCATTTACTACATAAGGATGCTTAGTTTTAAAATCATACTTTTAAATGCTTAACATAAACATAACATCATTGGGGTCCCCGGCTTGTACCACATACATACATCATAAGCGCGCATCCCTAAGTAAATACGAGGTAGCGATCCCCGACATACTAGGGTAGGAACAGCTACGGTAGTTCCAAACACCGGGGCGTTCTTAAGGTACCCATCCCTGTTGGACAGCTTCGGTAGTCCCAGAACCGTGGACAGCTTCGGTAGTCCAGAACCGGGGCGTTCTTAAGGTGTCGATCCCTTGGACCCTTACTTCAGTCCGGTACAAGCCCATTCATAAAAATAAAATAATTATGCATGCTTCATCATTCATACTTGTCATTCATACTTATCATTCATACTTATGTCGTATCATCGTTATGCCTTCATCATTCATACTTATCATTCATACATAAGGCATAACCATCATCTTTATTCATACTTATCATTCTTTATTTATAAAATAGAACATGCATGCATAATCATGGTTCTGGACATAAACATTCTCTTGGTTCATAAAGCTCGCATGATCATGGCACATAATAAACATGCAATTCGTACATGATACATTTCATCTAGCATACATACTCCTACATCAATTACATATATTCATGGTATATGATCTAAATATTCATGAGTAAAATATAACGTAAAATCTAACATACAAGGTCATGTTACATCACACACATAAACTAAAATTTCAGTGATATAAAGATCCTTACATCCTGCTTAACTATGTACTAACCTCATGGTAACTTTTAAACATGCATCCTTGAGACCCTAACCCAATCCAAACCCTAGGTTTGGGTCTTGGCCGAAACCTTAAGAGAACATGGGTCCATAGAAAATTTGCCTAGGTCATGATTAACATCCCATACCTTATCTATCATGCCATGGAAAACCATTTGAACCCTTGATTGGACTTAACCCTAAGTCCTAGGCCTAATCCATGTGTTGGACGAAACCCTATAAGGGTAACAAGCCCATAGGAATATTCATATAATCACCCTTATTACCCATAAGATGCCATAGGAAACATACTAACCATGCTTGGAAAGATTTGAGTTTACCCTAGCCCTTTAACTTTGATGTGGCCGAAACCCTAGGGGGTTCTTAGGGTGCTACAAAACTCCCAAAATCATACTTTTATGCTTAACCTATCATGAGTAAACATTTGAAAAATATAAAAGAGGTCTTTAACATCATTTTTTTTAGCCCAAAACATGGCTTGGCCGAAACCTTCACAAGTCCTAACTTTTGATGTTTCAACATCTCATGCCAATAAGAACTTAGATCATGACAAATAACTTAGAAGCTATCATACCACAGGTGAGGGGGTCTTACCTTCCCTTATCTTGGATTAAATCCTTGGATAAAGAAATAGAAAGAACCTTCTTGACTCCAAACTTCTCATTAGCCCTTGTAGTCTTGTAGAGGGCTTTAGATCTTCAAGATGAAGTTCCCTTGTGAAACTTTTCCAAGGGAAAAGGGGGCTTGTGGTTTCGGCTAGGAGGGGAGGAAGAAGAAGGGGAGAGCAAAATGACTTGATGGAAGAAGAGAGGAGAAATGTAACTCCTTCTCTAATGCTTTTATGCCACATTAAGGAGGGTAAGTGAAGAGTCATGGTGTCTCCTCCCTTGATGACTCTTCATTCTCTCCCAAGCCTTAACTAAAATCCACTTCATTCCCTCATAGCACTCCCTTGCTAGGTGAATTGGTTGGTGCATGCATGGTGGTCCAAGAGATCTAAGGTTCAATCCTTGGTGCATGCACTTTATTTTTATTTTATTTTTATTTTATTCTTCCTTATTTCCGAAAATTCCCCTAAACTTCATCCATAATCATGCTAATATTCCTAATAAAAATCTATTTATTTTTATATTAAGTTCTACCTAAAATCCACCAATAATCATGGTACTAGAAAGCCCATATAAGGCCCATTAGTATTTGGATTCTCAATTTAAATGAGATAATCATGGATTTCTAGGCTAAGATTCGTACTAATATTTCGAGGTCCTTCGGAAAATTATCTAGACATGCTCAATATTTTAAAGAAAATATTAATAAAATTTTCCGGGTCGTTACATAGAAAGACCTGACCATGTCTACAAACTCATTAAAGCACTTTATGGACTAAAACAAGCACCTAGGGCCTGGTATGAACGCTTATCGACCTACCTAATTTCTAAAGAATTTAAACAAGGACAAATTGACTCAACCCTATTTATTTAGACCCTAGGAAAAGAAATCTTTATTGCCCAAATCTACGTCGATGACATAATTTTTGGGTTAACCAACTCGAACTTCCTAAAAGAATTTGTTAAAATAATGGAAAATGAATTTGAAATGAGCTTAGTTGGTGAGCTCAATTTCTTTCTAGGGTTACAAATTAAACAAACTAGGGATAGAAACTATGTCCATCAATCTAAATATGCTAAGGAGTTAATAAAGAAATTCAAAATGGACAACTCCAAAAGCATAAGTACCCCGATGGCCACAAATGTAAAAATAGATAGTAACCCTGATGGTAAACCAGTAGACCTTAAACTCTATAGAAGTATGATTAGAAGTCTACTGTACCTTACAGCCAACAGACCTGATATCCTTTTTGCCGTAGGAATGTGTGCTAGATACCAAACCTGTGCTAAGGAAACGCACTTAGCAGCCCTAAAAAGAATACTAAGATATGTTAAGGGCACCCTAAATGTAGGGATTTGGTATCCTAGAACCTCAACCTTTCACTTGTTAGGATACTCTGATTCTGACTATGCTGGTTGTAAATTAGATAGAAAGAGCACAAGTGGAAGCTGTCAACTATTAGGAAATAGTCTAGTAAGTTGGTGCAGCAGAAAACAACACTGTGTAGCTCTATCCACAACTGAAGCTGAGTATGTAGCATTAGGAGAGTGTGTAGCACAACTCTTATGGATGATGCACACTCTTAAGGACTTCCAGCTTAACTACACCCAAACTCAAGTCTACATTGACAATATAAGCTCAATCAATCTAACTAAAAACCCAATCCAACATTCCAGAACTAAATACATAGAAGTTAAACACCACTTTGTAAGAGATCATGTAGCCAGGGGTGAGATAGTCCTTAAGCATGTAGACTCTAAATCTAACTTAGCTGATATATTCACCAAACCCCTACCTGAGTATGAGTTCAGCTCACTAAGAAGGCAGTTAGGATTATGCTTGGTAGAATAGACTTACTTTACTTCTGTTTTTCTTACTGCTTTACTCGATTTTAAAATCAGCTTCTAAAATAATTTTAAAACTGCCTTACTTGATTTTCAAAATCTTTTTACAATTTTAAAATTAATGTTTCGACTTAGTTTTTTTTTTTGAAAAACTACCCCCTTCAAAACTAGGGCTTTTTTCGAAAATGGACTTAGCTTAGGCCCTAACCCTAGAACTGCATGCACCTATAGATCTAGAAGCCAGCATCTCACAAGCACCTTAGGGTACTTTTGACTGATAACCTAGAATGGGTTGAGATGCTTAGGTCTTTTCCTTAATTCAAGATGCTTTAAGTCAGTGCATCTGCAGTAATTGGGGCACTAAATACAAATTAAACAGTAATTAGGATTAAGTGTCAAGTTTAGAAAATCTAACTTGAACAGAACACTTAACTTGACTAACCCTAGCGAAAACTACTGTTTATAATAGTTAGTAAGTAGCTAATTGGGTTAGATAGGACTCGACAGAGATATAACAAATTGATTTGGTCTAGTCTATATCTTGAATTGGTTCAGTATAGCATATCATTCTTTTACTATATCCTTGTGCAATTTAGTTTTCTATATTTGCCTTGTTTTTTTGATATATGGCAAAGGGGGAGAGAGTGAAAAGGAGAGAAGATTTGAAAATTAATTTTTTTTTCAAAATTCAAAATTTCAAAATTTTCTTTATCCTTTCTTCAAAAAGTACTTAAATTAAAGTTGCCTTCAAAACCGTCTTTCTCAAAATTGTTTCCAAGTACTTAACTTAAATTGTTTTCAAAAATTTACAAGTACTTGACTTAAATTGTTTTCAAAAATTTCCAAGTACTTGACTTAAACTATTTTTCAAAAATTGTGTCTAAATACTTGACCTAAGATGTTTGTTATCTCTAAGTACATATGTTCAAACTTCTCAAATAAGAAAAGTTACTAAGTATAAACTTTCTAAAGTACTAAAAAGAGTGAGAGTTTGTTAAATCAAATTTCTTTAAAACTTTAGAAGATGTTTAGAAAAACTTTCTACTAAGTTATTAACTTAAAAAAAAATTCTGAAAATGTAAAATGTCTAAGTATAAATTTTCCAAGTGCCCAACCAAAATATTTTTTTTGGAAAATGTTTTCTAAAACCTCTGTTAAAAAATGTTCTAAGTGTTGAAAAATTAATTCCATCTACAGACTTAGAAAATTTTCAAACCCCACGAATCTTTGAAAAAACCTAGGGGGAGATTCCTTCCAGGGGGAGGAAACTAAACTAGTATTTTACCTGTTTCGATTAACTTAACTTTTTGAATCGGGTTGCCATAAATCAAAAAGGGAGAGATTGTTGGTGTAGGCAGCACCTAAGTCAAACCTGGGTTTTGATAATGGCAAAGGTTTCAAAAGTTAAGATATTATGTTGATCTAACATGTTCACTAAGTATACAGGAAAAGAAGTCCTAGGTACACTAGGCACGAAGTCCTGGTCGAGGACTGGGCATGAAGCCCTGGTAAGGAGCTGGGCACCGAAGACTTGCTCGGAAGGTGGGCATGAAGTCCTGGTTGAGGACTGGGCACGAAGCCCTGGAAAGGAGCT
>JAGFNQ010005436.1:220915-271393 GCA_024364735.1 Boesenbergia rotunda | reverse complement strand
AAACTCGATAAACTGAACTCTATCTCACAAAATTAACCTAGGCTTAACATGCTTGATCACTTAGACTAGGTGAGACATGTTGAGGCAATCGACCCTTAAATGATTGGAAGATCATGGTTTTGATGTGTGTGGGTGAATATGTTCAAGGTTAGAGTGTTATGTTGTATTTGATGTGTGTGATTGAGTTTACAGGACTTGGAGAATCACACATGGTGGACATATCCGAGGGACGAGAGCCGAGGGAGGAGGACTCCAAGGGCAAGCCGGGAAGTGGACTTCAAGGGCACACGTGAAGGGTGGCATGGAGGCAAGCCAAGGGAGGCTTGTGTGCGCATCCGAGGGACGAGAGCCAGAGGAAGATGCCTTCAAGGGGTAAGCCAAGGAGTGAACCTGAAGGCATACGAGAAGGACTATGTGAAGACTGGCTGGGAGTGAGTGGGCAGTCGACTGGCCAGAGGGCAGTCGACTGCCAAAACTCACAGAAGGTTTTCAGCCTTCTACCAGTCGACTGGCCCAGAGGCAGTCGACTGGTATACCCCGAAAACTAGTCATTGGCTAGCAATTAATGAATAGGCCAGTCGACTACCCCAGGGGTAGTCGACTGGTGCGAGGATGGACAGACTGCGAGTTTGTCCAGTTCTCCTATAAAAGGAGGACCTTTTTGCACGTGGGTGGTACGATTCCATACTACGACGAAGTGATGCTCGTGTGAAAAGCGTTCTTAACTTTCTCTCTCTTATTCTACTACATTCTGTAAAGAAGAAGATCACTACTATATAGGTTTCTCCACCTGAAGGATAATTTTTCATAGTGGAAGTGGTGTACAGCGTGGATCCTTGGATTAGTCACCCATCTGGGTGGATACCAAGTAAACGGTAGGTTGTTAGCATTGTTTCATTCTTTTTGCATATTATTGTTTCCGCTACGCTAACGAACTTGTAGAGAAACGACCGAAAAAAGTGCTATTCACCCCCCCTAGCACGCCAAGACGATCCATCAGTTGGTATCAGAGCCAGTTCGCTTCGGAAGAACTCACTGTCAACCGAAGCAAGTATAATGGCGTTTCAAGAGGGATACTCCACCGCACGACCACCCTTCTTCGACGGGAACGACTTCGCGTATTTGAAAGGT
Organism: Boesenbergia rotunda; assembly: GCA_024364735.1. Classification (NCBI taxonomy): domain Eukaryota; kingdom Viridiplantae; phylum Streptophyta; class Magnoliopsida; order Zingiberales; family Zingiberaceae; genus Boesenbergia; species Boesenbergia rotunda. Next base: position 270,262 of record JAGFNQ010005436.1, on the reverse strand, counting down.
AGGATGCAATACTACCTTATGAACGATATTGAGAACTGATTAGTATTGCAGATGGTTTCGAGGCACCCGTCGATGAAAGAGGAGAACCGACACCGATGAGATCCTGGTCGAAGGAAGTAATGAAGAGGGTGCAGTCCAATGCCAAGGCCACCACCGCACTGCAGTGCGGGCTCTCAAAGGAGCAACTGAACAAGGTGGGGTCGTTCAAGAGCACCAAGGAACTGTGGGACAAATTGGTGGAATTGAACGAAGGGTCAAACGAGTCCAGAAGAGCAAAGAAGGACTTGCTCGTGGCCCAACTCCAATCCTTATCCATGAAGAGCAACGAGACTGTCAGCCAGCTACATGGATAGGTGAAGGAAGTAATCAATGAGCTCCATGTGATTGGAGAAAAGATCGAGAACCGGGATATCGTCAGGTATGTTCTACAAGCTTTCCCGAGAATCACCTTCTGGGCATCCATGGTTGATGCTTACAAGGTATCAAGGGATTTGTCCATAGTTAAATTAGATGACTTATTCTGTGAATTTGAACTGTACAAGCAAGCTAACATCTCAGCCAATGTGAATGGTATTGCCTTTATTACAGAAAAGGAGAAGAAGAAGAGGAAGGAGAAGAAGAAGGTGGTCTACTCTTCCTCATAAGATTCAGAGGAATCCAGCGCCTCCATGGACAGTGACCAAGAGGCATTCATGGTAAGAATGATGCGTATGGCTTTCAGAATTTTTTCTAACAAATCATATGCAAGGAAAGGGTTCAGAGGCAAGCGTAAGGCCAAAGACATTATCTGCTACAACTGCCACCAAGAGGGACACATGAAGAACGAGTGCCCTCAACTCAAGAGAAGAGATGACAAGAAGGAGGAGAAGAAGAAAGGTGACAAGAAGAAGTCAAAGGGAAAGGAGAAGGGTGCCACCAACCTCAAGGCAACCTGGGATGATCCATCATCCTCAGAGGAAGAAGAAGAGCAAGTTTCCCATTTTGCTCTTATGGCACAGGATCACTCAGACTCATCAGATGATGACAGAAGCTCAAGCAGTGAAGATGAGAGCTCTTCCTCTTCATCATCCGAGTCAGAAGCTTCGGTAAGTGAGGTATACCACTTACCCTCCTCTACTTTAGTCAAGATCATTTCTAGCACTAACATGGACTTAGCTAAAGCTAGAAGTAAGATTAAGGATCTAAAAGAAGAAATTGCCATGCTTAGAGTAGAATCTACCAAACTTGAAGAATTGTATGCTAGTTCTATTACATCCCATGCTTCACATCTTGAAACTGAAAATAGGGAACTAAGGAAAAAGGTAGATGACCTCACAAAGGCCCTTAGGAATTTCCATGTAGGCTCTAGCAACCTAGATATGATAATCAACAGTCAAAGGGCCGTTTATAACAAGGTCGGGTTGGGATATAGGCCAAAGACAAAGGAAGTGACCTTTGTATCACTCACGGGTAGGATTGGTGCATCTAGGAGACTAGGGGTCAAGGGAAACACCAAGAGGGCATGGGTACCTAAAAGATTTTTAAATGATGCTTATGGATCAAAGATTTGGGTATCAAAAGAGTATGTTTTTCATGTTGTATAGGTAAAGGTGAAGGAGGCCTCAACTATGTGGATAGTAGATAGTGGATGCTCAAGACACATGATCAGGGATGTGAGCAAGTTCACTACTATTAGCTACTTAAGAGAAGGGACGGTCTTTTTTGGAAATAGTGAAAAATTGAGGATTATTGGTAGGGACACCATTGAGGTATCTCTCATAATTTATATACATAAGGTACTCCTAATCAAAGATATGAAGTTTAACTTACTTAGTGTGAGTCAGTTATGTGATGCGGGTTTTAAAGTTGAATTTCATGCTAGGAAGTGCATAATTAAACATAATGAATCAAATAATGTCATATTAGAAGGGTTTAGAGAGGCAAATTTATATTATCTTGATCTTGCTTATGCTACTAATAATGTTGCTAAGTGTCTCATGTGTAAAGAAGAAGAAGGGTGGCTGTGGCACCGGAGGCTTAGACATGTCAACATGAGAAGCATTGCAAGAGTGGCTAAGGAAGAGTTGGTAAAGGGGCTACCAATGATCAAGTACGAGAAGACCAAATTATGTGATGCATGCCAAGAGGGTATCCAATCAAAATCATCACACAAAGGTAAAACTCTAACCACTACTACTTTACCATTAGAGCTCTTACATATAGATTTATTTGATTGTCATAGTACTCCCTCACTTGTAGGGAGTAAAAATTATTTAGTGATAGTAGATAACTTTTCTAGGTTTACATGGGTTTACTTTATGAAACATAAGGACGATACCCTAGAAATGTTTGTAGGATTTAGCAAAAGAGTAGAGAATGAAAAACATCTCAAAATAAACCAAATTAGGAGTGACCACGGTGGGGAGTTCCAAAATGCATGTTTCACACAATTTTGTGTTGAAAATGGATACAAGCATGAATTTTCATGCCCAAGGACTCCTCAACAAAATAGGGTAGTTGAGAGGAGAAACCGAGCCCTACAGGAAGCTGCTAGGACTATGCTTAATGCATATTCACTTCCTAGCTACCTTTGGGCCGAAGCGGTTAACACCGCGTGCTATATTCAAAACCGGGTGTTGGTGCATAGGATTTTAGGAAAGACACCTTTTGAATTATGGAATGGAAGAGTACCATAATCCATTACTTTAGAGTCTTTGGATGTAAAGTCTACATTATAAATATCAAAGATGACCTAAGGAAGTTTGTGTCAAAAGCCGATGAAGGAATACTAGTTGGGTACTCATCCAATAGTAGGGGTTATAGAGTTTACAACAAGAGGACAAATGTGATTGAGGAGTCCTCAAATGTTAAATTTGATGAAACAACAAATACCTACCCTAGAAAAGCCTCAATTGATAAGGATATAGAAGAGGTCCAACCCCTTGCCCAAAGAATCCAAGACCTACATTTGGAGGGCAATGATCAAGGGGGAGTAAGAAGTATCCTAGAGGATGAGGAAGAAGGAGTCAATGAACCCACAACCTCTAGGCCCTTGAGACATCACCAAGATCACCTTATTGACCAAATAGTGAGTGATGTAAAGGAGTAAGGACTAGGTCTTATTTTAGGGATCAAACTAGTCAAATAGCTCTAATATCTCAATTAGAACCCAAGTCCATTGATGAAGCATTGGGAGATGTAGATTGGGTCTTAGCCATGCAAGAAGAGCTAAATCAATTTGAGAGGAGTGAGGTTTGGGAGTTGGTTCCTAGGCCCAATGATTGCACCATTGTAACTACAAGATGGGTCTTTAGGAACAAACTAGATGACCAAGGCAAAATCACTACAAGGCTAGATTGGTAGCTAGGGGATTTAACCAAGTTGAGGGATTAGATTATGACGAGACTTATGCCCCCGTAGCTAGATTAGAATCTATTAGAATTTTATTAGCCTATGCCGCTCACATGGGTTTCACACTTTACCAAATGGATGTGAAGTCAGCATTCCTTAATGGGATCATTAAGGAAGAGGTCTATGTAGAACAACCCCCCGAGTTTGAGGACCCTAATTATCCAAGACACGTTTACAAATTTAGAAAAACCCTATATGGATTGAAACAAACTCCCCGGGCTTGGTATGAAAGGTTTTCTTCATTTCTAGTGTCAAACGAGTTTAGGAGAGGAACAATTGACCCTACTTTGTTCATAAAATCTAAGGACAATGACATATTTGTTGCCCAAGTGTATGTTGATGATATTATTTTTGGGTCAACAAATAATGACTTCTTACAAGAGTTCATCAAGTGTATGGAAGAAGAATTTGAGATGAGTCTTGTAGGAGAGTTAACCTTCTTTTTAGGTCTTCAAGTCAAGCAAACTAATGAATGAACACATGTTTTTCAAACCAAATATGCTAAGGAGATGTTAAAGAAATTTGGCTTAGAAAATGCTAAGGTAGCATTTACCCCCATAGGAACCAATGTGTAAATGGATAGTAACCTTGAAGGGAAAATGGTAGACCCTAAGCAATATAGGAGCATGATTGATAGTCTCTTATACCTAACCGCTAGTAGACCCGATATACTTTTTGCGGTAGGTATATGTGCAAGGTACAAATCTTGTGACAAAGAGTCCCATTTGGTTGTAGTCAAGAGGATCCTAAGGTATGTTAAAGGTGTAACGACCCGAAAAATTTTATTAATATTTTCTTTAAAATATTGAGCATGTCTAGATAATTTTCCGAAGACCTAGAAATATTAGTACGAATCTTAGCCTAGAAATCCATGATTATCTCATTTAAATTGAGAATCTAAATACTAATGGGCCTTATATGGGCTTTCTAGTACCATGATTATTGGTGGATTTTAGGTAGAACTTAATATAAATATAAATAGATTTTAATTAGGAATATTAGCATGATTATGGATGAAGTTTAGGGGAATTTTCGGAAATAAGGAAAAATAAAATAAAAATAAAGTGCATGCACCAAGGATTGAACCTTGGACCTCTTGGACCACCATGCATGCACCAACCAATTCACCTAGCAAGGGAGTGCTATGAGGGAATGAAGTGGATTTTAGTTAAGGCTTGGGAGAGAATGAAGAGACATCAAGGGAAGAGACACCATGACTCTTCACTTACCCCCCTTAATGTGGCATAAAAGCATAAGAGAAGGAGTTACATTTCTCTTGTCTTCTTCCATCAAGTCATTTTTCTCTCCCCTTCTTCTTCCTCCCCTCCTAGCCAAAACCACAAGCCCCCTTTTCCCTTGGAAAAGTTTCACAAGGGAACTTCATCTTGAAGATCTAAGGCCCTCTACAAGACTACAAGGGCTAAGGAGAAGTTTGAAGTCAAGAAGGTTCTTTCTAATTCATTATCCAAGGATTTAATCCAAGATAAGGGAAGGTAAGACCCCCTCATCTGTGGTATGATAGCTTCTAAATTATTTGTCATGGTCTAAGTTCTTATTGGCATGAGATGTTGAAACATCAAAAGTTAGGACTTGTGAAGGTTTCGGCCAAGCCATGTTTTAGGCTAAAAATCATGTTAAAGATTTCCTCTTTTGTTGCAAATGTTTACTCATGATAGGTTAAGCATAAAAGTATGATTTTTGAAAGTTTTGTAGCATCCTAAACCCCCCTAGGGTTTTCGGCCATATCAAGGTTAAAGGGCTAGGGTAAACTCCAACCTTTCCAAGCATGATTAGTATGTTTCCTATGATATCTTATGGGTAATAATGGTGGTTATATAAATTTTCCTATGGGCTTGTTACCCTTTTAGGGTTTCGGCCAACATATGAGTTAGGCCTAGGACTTAGGGTTATGTCCAATCAAGGGTTCAAATGATTTTCCATGGCATGATAGATAAGGCATGGGATGTTAATCATGACCTAGGCAAATTTTCTATGGACCCATGTTCTCTTAAGGTTTCGTCCAAGACCCAAAATTAGGGTTTGGATTGGGTTAGGGTCTCAAGAATGCATGTTTAAAAGTTACCATGAGGTTAGTACATAGTTAAGCAGGATGTAAGGATCTTTATATCACTAAAATTTTAGTTTATGTGTGTGATGTAACATGACCTTGTATGTTAGATTTTATGTTATGTTTTACTCATGAATATTTAGATCATATACCATGAATATATGTAATTGATGTAGGAGTATGTATGCTATATGAAATGTATCATGTATGAATTGCATGTTTATTATGTGACATGATCATGCGAGCTTTATGAACCAAGAGAATGTTTATGTCCAGAACCATGATTATGCATGCATGTTCTATTTTATAAATAAAGAATGATAAGTATGATTGAAGATGATGGTTATGCCTTAAGTATGAATGATAAGTATGAATGATAAGTATGAATGATGAAGGCATAACGATGATACGACATAAGTATGAATGATAAGTATGAATGACAAGTATGAATGATGAAGAGTGCATAATTATTTTATTTTTATGAATGGGCTTATACTGGACCGAAGTAATGGTCCAAGGGATGGGCACCTTAAGAATGCCCCGGTTCTGGACTACCGAAGCTGTCCACGGTTCTGGGACTACCGAAGCTGTCCAACAGGGATGGGTACCTTAAGAACGCCCTGGTGTTTGGAACTACCGTAGCTGTTCCTACCCTAGTAGGTCGGGGTTCGCTACCTCGTATTTACTTAGGGATGCACGCTTATGATGTATGTATGTGGTACAAGCCGGGGACCCCAATGATGTTATGTTTATGTTAAGCATTTAAAAATATGATTTTGAAAATTAAGCATCCTTATGTAGTAAATGCATTTGACTCATGCATACATTCATGATTTGCATCACGCTAGGGTAAGTATATTGTATATTCATGTATGCTAAGAATTATGCTATGAATAAGTATGTTTCATATTGATGTATGCTAAGAATTATGTCATGAATAAGTATGTTTCATATTCATGTATGCGAAGAATTATTCCATGAATAGGTATGTTTCATATTCATGTATGCTAAGAATTATGTCATGAATAAGTATGTTTCATATTCATGTATGCTAAGAATTATGTCATGAGTAAGTATATTTTATGTTCATGTATGCTAAGAATTATGCCATGAATAAGTATGTTTCATATTCATGTATGCTAAGAATTATGTCATGAATAAGTATGTTTCATATTCATGTATGCTAAGAATTATGTCATGAATAAGTATGTTTCATATTCATGTATGCTAAGAATTATGCCATGAATAAGTATGTTTCATGCTCATGTACGTTAAAAATTATGCTATGCTAAGTATGTTGTAGACTTATGTTTATGTTATGAATCATGCTATGTTAGTTGTTCATATGCTTACGACAATGCCAAGATTAAGCTTATGTTTTATGTTCAGAATTATGTATGTCAGATACTTGACATGTTTATGTTTAAGTGACGTATGGTTTTAGTGAGTAGGAAAGGGTCTTACTAAGCCTGTGTGCTTATAGTCTTATTTTCCTCGTACCGCAGATCAAGCAAGAGGTTACTAAGGGAAGCAGCAGGAGAGGCAAGAGCATGTGTGTGTGTGGCGGTGACTTGGCAAAGGATCCTTTTATTTACACATATTGCATGTCTTGGGTTTTGAAAATGCCTCCTTAAATTTTATGCTATGTTTATAATGGTTATGCCTAATGAACGGCTTAAGACTCATGATGCTATGGTTACAGATAAGTTACTGCTACTTATGATGATTATGAACAAGCTATGGAATGGTTATATCATGATACCATGCATGTCATTAATATGCTAAGTCCAATGACACTAGGTTCATGGATGACAAGATTAGGCATGTATACATGTTCAAGTATTAGTTGCATGGTAAAATGCATGTGTATAAAGAAAAAAAATTATTCTACTGCATTTAGATGTTTTATACGTACATGTATGTTTAGCGTAATGACGCCTTCCTCGCCACACCTTAAGGTGTGGGAAAGAGGCGAGCGTTACAGGTTGGTATCAGAGCCAAGTTGCCATCTCACTACACACACATCAAGCCTCTTTCCTGCCGCTTCCAAGTAAGTACTTTTGTGTATATCTTATGTTCTTTTATGATTCTAGAATATGCGAATATGGATGATACCTATGTTTCTAGAATATGCAAATACGGACGATAATTTATCTCCTTTTATGAAATCAAATACTTTAGGATTGGATATACGGGTAGGGATAGAAAATGTATTATTGCAATTATTAAGGTAAAGGAAACTGAGTTTATCTGGTGTGCTTTCTCTGCATATATTTGTGAATTGAAAAAAAAAACTAGTTCTGTACTGGTTTTTGTCAGTGCTGTACTGACTGTGTTGTTTTTTTTTCAATTCTAGATGTTGCATGAGATTGGCACCACAAGTCGTTACCATGGGCGGAGTCGTGAGCTACTGGAGCAGATAGAAGAGGTGGAGTATAGTCCGGTCCTTGGGATCCAAGGCAATATGGGGAAGTTGGATCGGCTATTCTGGAAACTCGAGCAGGAAGGGTTTCCAATTATGGATGATCATAGGATTGGAGCTCTGTTTCGTTCATTGCCCAATCGTGCGAGAGAGGTTGCTTATCAGATCTGGGGGCAACATAGATGTCGTATCTCATATACGGAATTATGTAGGCAACTTCTTCGTCATGAGTTTCCGGAGGATCTGGGGCACTCTGAGGAAGATCCCGAGGAGGACCCCGAGATGTATGAGGAGGACCCCGAGATGTACGAGGAGGGCCCCGAGATGTATGAGGAAGATCCCGAGATGCTCGAGATGTTTGAGGAAGACCCGATGATCGAGGAAGATCTCGAGATACTTGAGGAAGATCCCGAGATGCTCGAGATGTTTGAGGAAGACCCCGGGATGTTCGAGGAAGACCCCGAAGTGGCCGAGGAGGTTCCCAAGATAGAAGAAGATAGAAGAAGAGGATCCAATGGAAACGGTAGAAGATCCTGAGGCAGGTCAAGGGGAGATGAATGAGGGAGTGATAGCTACGGCCATGATATTTTTCCTTATGGGCGTGATGGCAGCCCACCTAGTTCATTAAGTACGGATAGTTTTGGTATATGAACTTATAAGATCTAATAAATAAAGTTATGTTAAAAATGATAATCTGAGTCTTCAGAAAATAAAACAGGAGATCCTAGAGGGAAAGGGCAATGGTTTTCATATCGCCAACGGGGAGTACTCTATCTTAGGGATCGTCTATGTATCCCTGATGATCTGGAGCTGCGGCGAGCGATATTAGTAGAAGCTCACGAAACCCCTTATTCGATGCATCCGGGATCCACCAAGATGTATCAAGATCTGAATGAGAAATTTTGGTGGTCCGGTATGAAGAGAGATGTGGCTCAGCATGTTGGCACTTGCCTGACCTGCCAACGAGTGAAGGTGGAGCACCAGCGACCCGGAGGAGTTCTGCAGCCACTACCGATTCTGGAATGGAAATGGGAAGATATTTCTATGGATTTTATTTCAGGACTTCCCAGGACTACAAACGGTTATGATGCGATTTGGGTAATTGTGGACAGGCTGACGAAGTCTGCTCACTTCCTAGCAATTAAGATAACTTATTCGATTGAGCAACTGGCTCAATTATATGTTAAGGAGATAATCAGACTTCATGGAGTTCCCAAGACTATCATATCAGATAGGGATGGTCGCTTTACCTCGCATTTTTGGGAGTGTGTTCAGAGGTCTCTGGGCACTAAACTACGATTCAACACCGCCTTTCACCCTCAGACTGATGGGCAAATTGAACGAGTGAATCAAGTACTAGAGGACATGTTACGAGCTTATGCCTTGGATTTCAAAGGAAGCTGGTGCCGATATCTATGTTTAGCGGAATTTGCTTACAATAATAGCTACCAAGCTACTATCGGGATGGCACCTTATAAAGCCTTATATGGGAGGAGATGTAGGTCTCTGATCTGTTGGTATGAAGGTGGTGAAAAGAAGGAAATGGGACTCAGCACGGATGTTATCGACAGCACCACCCGAGCTATACAGACCATTCGACAACGGATAGAAGCTGCTCAAAGCCGGAAGAAGTGTTATGCAGATGTCCAGCGTAGACCACTGGAATTTAATGTTGGAGATTGGGTGTTCCTCAAAGTGGCTCCTATGAAAGGGGTAACGAGATTCGGGAAGAAAGGGAAATTGAGTCCGCGATATGTGGGACCGTACCTGATCCTGAAAAGAGTTGGCAAGGTGGCATATGAACTGGAGTTGCCTCAGGAGATGGCAGCTATTCATAACGTGTTCCATGTGTCAATGCTCAAGAAGTGTATTCCAGATATGGATAAAGTGATTGAGCCCCAGACAGTACAAGTTCAGGAAGACCTAAGTTATGAAAGTTGACCTATCCAGATCATGGATCGGGAAGTCAAGCAGCTAAGGAACAAGGAGGTACCCTTAGTTAAGGTCCTATGGCAAAGTCAAAGGTTCGAGGAAGCTACCTGGGAACGCGAGGACGAGATGAGACGCAAGTACCCGGAGTTATTCTAAGTTCGAGGACGAACTTTCAAGAGGTATGGGGGATTGTAACGATCGGGAAAATTTTATTAATATTTTCTTTAAAATATTGAGCATGTCTAGATAATTTTCCGAAGACCTAGAAATATTAGTACGAATCTTAGCCTAGAAATCCATGATTATCTCATTTAAATTGAGAATCTAAATACTAATGGGCCTTATATGAGCTTTCTAGTACCATGATTATTGATGGATTTTAGGTAGAATTAATATAAAAATAAATGGATTTTAATTATGAATATTAGCATGATTATGGATGAAGTTTAGGGGAATTTTTGGAAATAAGGAAAAATAAAATAAAAATAAAGTGCATGCACCAAGGATTGAACCTTGGACCTCTTGGACCACCATGCATGCACCAACCAATTCACCTAGCAAGGGAGTGCTATGAGGGAATGAAGTGGATTTTAGTTAAGGCTTGGGAGAGAATGAAGAGTCATCAAGGGAAGAGACACCATGACTCTTCACTTACCCTCCATAATGTGGCATAAAAGCATAAGAGAAGGAGTTACATTTCTCCTCTCTTCTTCCATCAAGTCATTTTGCTCTCCCCTTCTTCTTCCTCCCCTCCTAGCCGAAACCACAAGCCCCCTTTTCCCTTGGAAAAGTTTCACAAGGGAACTTCATCTTGAAGATCTAAGGCCCTCTACAAGACTACAAGGGCTAAGGAGAAGTTTTGAGTCAAGAAGGTTCATTCTATTTCTTTATCCAAGGATTTAATCCAAGATAAGGGAAGGTAAGACCCCCTCACCTGTGGTATGATAGCTTCTAAGTTATTTGTCATGGTCTAAGTTCTTATTGGCATGAGATGTTGAAACATCAAAAGTTAGGACTTGTGAAGGTTTCGGCCAAGCCATGTTTTAGGCTAAAAATCATGTTAAAGATTTCCTCGTTTGTTGCAAATGTTTACTCATGATAGGTTAAGCATAAAAGTATGATTTTTGAAAGTTTTGTAGCATCCTAAACCCCCCTAGGGCTTTCGTCCATATCAAGGTTAAAGGGCTAGGGTAAACTCTAACATTTCCAAGCATGATTAGTATGTTTCCTATGATATCTTATGGGTAATAATGGTGGTTATATAAATTTTCCTATGGGCTTGTTACCCTTTTAGGGTTTCGGCCAACATATGAGTTAGGCCTAGGACTTAGGGTTATGTCCAATCAAGGGTTCAAATGGTTTTCCATGGCATGATAGATAAGGTATGAGATGTTAATCATGACCTAGGCAAATTTTCTATAGACCCATGTTCTCTTAAGGTTTCGGCCAAGACCCAAACATAGGGATTCGATTGGGTTAGGGTCTCAAGAATGCATGTTTAAAAGTTACCATGAGGTTAGTACATAGTTATGCAGGATGTAAGGATCTTTATATCACTAAAATTTTAGTTTATGTGTATGATGTAACATGACCTTGTATGTTAGATTTTATGTTATGTTTTACTCATGAATATTTAGATCATATACCATGAATACATGTAATTGATGTAGGAGTATGTATGCTAGATGAAATGTATCATGTATGAATTGCATGTTTATTATGTGTCATGATCATGCGAGCTTTATGAACCAAGAGAATGTTTATGTCCAGAACCATGATTATGCATGCATGTTCTATTTTATAAATAAAGAATGATAAGTATGAATGAAGATGATGGTTATGCCTTAAGTATGAATGATAAGTATGAATGATAAGTATGAATGATGAAGGCATAACGATGATACGGCATAAGTATGAATGATAAGTATGAATGACAAGTATGAATGATGAAGAATGCATAATTATTTTATTTTTATGAATGGGCTTGTACCGGACCGAAGTAAGGGTCCAAGGGATGGGCACCTTAAGAACGCCCCGGTTCTGGACTACCGAAGCTGTCCATGGTTCTGGGACTACCGAAGCTGTCGAACAGGGATGGGTACCTTAAGAACGCCCCGGTGTTTGGAACTACCGTAGCTGTTCCTACCCTAGTAGGTCGGGGCTCGCTACCGCGTATTTACTTAGGGATGCGCGCTTATGATGTATGTATGTGGTACAAGCTGGGGACCCCAATGATGATATGTTTATGTTAAGCATTTAAAAGTACGATTTTGAAAATTAAGCATCCTTATGTAGTAAATGCATTTGACTCATGCATACATTCATGATTTGCATCACACCAGGGTAAGTATATTCTATATTAATGTATTCTAAGAATTATGCTATGAATAAGTATGTTTCATATTCATGTATGCTAAGAATTATGTCATGAATAAGTATGTTTCATATTAATGTATGCTAAGAATTATGCCATGAATAGGTATGTTTCATATTCATGTATGCTAAGAATTATGTCATGAATAAGTATGTTTCATATTCATGTATGCTAAGAATTATGTCAAGAGTAAGTATATTGTATGTTCATGTATGCTAAGAATTATGCCATGAATAAGTATGTTTCATATTCATGTATGCTAAGAATTATGTCATGAATAAGTATGTTTCATATTCATGTATGCTAAGAATTATGTCATGAATAAGTATGTTTCATGTTCATGTACGTTAAAAATTATGCTATGCTAAGTATGTTGTAGACTTATGTTTATGTTATGAATCATGCTATGTTAGTTTTTCATTTGCTTACGACTTACGCCAAGATTATGCTTATGTTTTATGTTCAGAATTAAGTATGTCAGATACTTGACATGTTTATGTTTAAGTGACGTATGGTTTTAGTGAGTAGGAAAGGGTCTTACTAAGTCTGTGTGCTTATAGTCTTATTTTCCTCGTACCGCAGATCAAGCAAGAGGTTACTAAGGGAAGCAGCTGGAGAGGCAAGAGCATGTGTGTGTGGCGGTGACTTGGCAAAGGATCCTTTTATTTACACATATTGCATGTCTTGGGTTTTGAAAATGCCTCCTTAAATTTTATGCTATGTTTATAATGGTTATGCCTAATGAACGGCTTAAGACTCATGATGCTATGGTTACGGATAAGTTACTGCTACTTATGATGATTATGAACAAGCTATGGAATGGTTATATCATGATGCCATGCATGTCGTTAATATGCTAAGTCCAATGACACTAGGTTCATGAATGACACGTTTAGGCATGTATACATGTTCAAGTATTAGTTGCATGGTAAAACGCATGTGTATAAAGAAAAAAAATTATTCCGCTGCATTAAGATGTTTTATACGTACATGTATGTTTAGCGTAACGACGCCTTCCTCGCCACACCTTAAGGTGTGGGAAAAAGGCGGGCGTTACAAAAGGTTCCCTCAATGTCGGACTTTGGTATCCTAGAACTCCTAGTGTTGATCTAATTGGATACACCGACTTGGACTATGCGGATTGTAAGTTAGATAGGAAGAGTACAAGTGGAGGGTGTCAATTCCTTGGGTCTTCCTTAGTTAGTTGGAGTAGTAGGAAACAACCATGCGTTGCCCTATCAACAACGTAGGTGGAATATGTGGCAATGGGTGGGTGTGTTTTCCAACTCCTTTGGATCATGCACACCTTAGAAGATTATGAGTTACATTATACCAAGGTCAAAGTCTTGTATGATAATGTAAGTACAATCAACTTGACCAAAAATCTGATTCACCACTCTAGGACAAAACACATTGAAATGAAACATCACTTCATTAGAGACCATGTGGCATGGGGAGACATAGAACTTTACTATGCTGAATCAAAGTCGAACCTAGTCGACATCATTACCAAGTCTCTTCCCGAATCGGAGTTTACATCCTTAAGAAGCGGCCTTCGAATGTGTTTTGTGGAAGTATAGGATGAACTTTGAGATATTAGATTTGAAAAAGGGTGCTTGATCCATTAGGGTGATACATTTGGTTCACTTGTGCTTGTGGCACATTGTTGAACCATTAGAAGTATCAAAATATGAAAATTAGACCAACTATGGGGAAGACAAGTGTTTAATCGATGGACACTTTGCCCAAAGATCATAATTGGCCATTTTAAACCTTTCTAAACCATTTTATGCATTATATGCTTTGTCATGCTTTTGAAAGTTATATGATTGCAAAATTAGATTGTAAGTTTGATACAAAACTTAGTGGTTTTCAAGGTTTTTGGATATTTATCAAAAGTCATGCATGTTTGAATTTTTATATGGACTAATATTTTTCCTTGATAGAGTATGTCATTTCAAACATGTCTGGAAGTTTTTAGATTTTTTGGAATTTTCTGGATTTTTCTAGAGGTTTCTGAATTTCGCCACAAAAGCTGATATTTGGCACTGACAGAGTATCAGTTGACTGCCCCATGGGCAGTCGATTGGCACGACTGGTTTCAGCTTCTGTGAGAATTTTCAGAAATCCAACTTTCTCTCATTTGATGCCATAGGATCAGGTTGCTTGAGGCAATCATTTTGATGGTGTCAAAGGGGGAGAATGGGTGGTTTAAGTTAGAATTTTGACTTGAAATGGTTGGTTTAAGGTATTTTGTCTAACTTAGACCTTGGATGATTAAAAATGGGAGAAGAGACATGGATTAAGGGGGAGGTTATCTCTTAGGTTTTGTTATGTCTTACATTTTTTTTAATGTTGTTTAGTGTTATGTGAAAACTTAACTTGGATTATGATTAGAACTGAAAATCGGAGAAGACATGGATTAAGGGGGAGGTTACCTCTTAGGGTTACTATGTCTTATGCTTTTTCAATTGCTATTTTTTTGCTATTGCTATTGTTGGTTGTTATTTATCTCTAAACTTAAACATATTGCCACAAATTAAAAAGGAGGAGATTGTTGAGGCAATCGGCCCTTAAATGATTGGAAGATCATGATTTTGATGTGTGTGGGTGAATATGTTCAAGGTTAGAGTGTTATGTTGTATTTGATGTGTGTGATTGAGTTTGCAGGACTTGGAGAATCACACATGGTGGACATATCCGAGGGACGAGAGCCGAGGGAGGAGGACTCCAAGGGCAAGCCGGGAAGTGGACTTCAAGGGCACACGTGAAGGGTGGCATGGAGGCAAGCCAAGGGAGGCTTGTGTGCGCATCCGAGGGACGAGAGCCAGAGGAAGATGCCTTCAAGGGGTAAGCCAAGGAGTGAACCTGAAGGCATACGAGAAGGACTATGTGAAGACTAGCTGGGAGTGAGTGGGCAGTCGACTGGCCAGAGGGCAGTCGACTGGCCAGAGGGCAGTCGACTGGCCAGAGGGCAGTCGACTGCCAAAACTCACAGAAGGTTTTCAGCCTTCTACCAGTCGACTGGCCCAGAGGCAGTCGACTGGTATACCCCGAAAACTAGTCATTGGCTAGCAATTAATGAATAGGCCAGTCGACTACCCCAGGGGTAGTCGACTGGTGCGGAGCTGGACAGACTGCGAGTTTGTCCAGTTCTCCTATAAAAGGAGGACCTTTTTGCACGTGGGTGGTACGATTCCATACTACGACGAAGTGTTGCTCATGTGAAAAGCGTTCTTAACTTTCTCTCTCTTATTCTACTACATTCTGTAATGAAGAAGATCACTACTGTATAGGTTTCTCCACCTGAAGGATAATTTTTCATAGTGGAAGTGGTGTATAGGGTGGATCCTTGGATTAGTCACCCATCTGGGTGGATACCAAGTAAACGGTAGGTTGTTAGCATTGTTTCATTTTTTTTGCATATTATTGTTTCCGCTGCGCTAACGAACTTGTAGAGAAACGACCGGAAAAAGTGCTATTCACCCCCCCTAGCACGCCAAGATGATCCATCAAGACAGACTAGGCAAGTGAACTTGAACATACTATCCTATACATCTACTAAACTGGATCCAAACTAAGTCACATTATGTATAGCAACATAAAGGCTTGGACCAGTAGATGTTGGATAGTGGGTGTTCCAGACATATGACTAGAAACAAGTCACACTTCACTAAGCTAAAATACAAGGACCTAGGAATAGTGGCGTTTGCAACAATGCTACACTTAAGGTAATCGGATCAGGTAACATTGAATTGAGCTCTGACTTTACTATTAAAAGGGTCCTCTTGGTTGATAATTTTAAATTTAATTTACTTAGTATTAGTCATCTCTATGATACTGGATACTTAGTTACTTTTACTAACCAAGACAGCCTGATTAAGAACTTATAAGACCCAGGGGTTATTCTAAAAGGTCTTAGGAAAAATAACATTTACGTCATAAACCTACCTACCTCACTTAAGTGTTATCTAACTCAAGTAGAAGAAACTAAACTTTGGCATACGAGATTAGGGCATGCCAATCTAAAGTTAATCACCAGGCTTAGCAAAAAAGAATTAGTTAAAGGCATACCCAAACTTAGGAATCTTGAAGATTCAATATGTGGTCCATGCCAACAGGGTAAACAGACCAAGTCTACCCACAAACCTACCCAATCTTACCTGACCCAATCTGTACTTGAGCTCCTACATTTTGACCTATTTGATTCACATGGTGCCAAGTCACTAAGCGAACCCGTACTACTTAGTTATAATTAATGATTATTCTAAATTTACTTGGGTCCAATTTCATAAAACCAATAATCAATGTCTTGAATCCTTTGAAACTTTAACTAAAATTATTGAAAATCAAAACGATATCAAAATTAAAAGAATTGGAAGTGATCATGGGGGAGAATTTGAAAATCTAAAATTTACTGAATTTTGCAATAAAAATGAATATTTTCATGAATTTTCCTGCCTAAGACTCCCCAATAAAATGGTTTAGTTGAAAGATGAAATAGAACCCTCCAAGAAGCAGCTAGAACCATGCTACATGAATATAACCTAGCTAATCACTTTTGGGCAGAAGCAGTCAACACTGCTTGCTATATTCAAAATAGGATTCTGATCAGTAAAAGACATAATAAGACACCCTATGAAATCTATTATAATAAACCACCTAACCTACATTATCTAAGGGTCATTGGATGTAAAGTCCATTTTTTTATCACAAAATACCACTTAGGTAAATTTCAATCCAAAACTTCCCTTAGAGTATTTTTACGATACTCAACCACAAGTAGATCCTACAGAGTAAATAACAAACAAACTCTTAAGATCGAGGAAACCGCTAATATATTGTTTGATGAAGAAAACCAACTTAATCCAAATCTTTAATCTAATTGAATTCAACCCAACCTAACTAACACAACAGATGATGAGTCTAGACTAGACCAACTCACTGATTTACCCACTCAACCAGTCTTAAACTCACCTACTGAACCAACCCTTGAACCAAGATTATCTACTGAATCGGTCCCTGAACCAAATTTGATTTCACCTACTGAATCGGTTCATGAACCAACCCAAAATCTACAAGCATGACATGAGGCTGAACCAAGTTCTAAGAGATCTATGAAACCCAGGTTAAATCACCCAACTAATCAGATTATAGGTGATCCAACTTTAGGGGTAAAAACAAGGTCATCCTATAGAAACCTAAGTCAGATTGCACTAATTTCAAAGATTTAACCTAAGACTATATAAGAGGCCTTACCTGACCCAGACTGGATCATAGCCATGCAGGAAGAACTAGCCCAGTTTGATAGGAACCAAGTCTGGGACTTAGTACCTAATCCTGAAAATAAATCCATTATAGACACTAAGTGGGTATTTAGGAATAAATTAAACGACTAAGGTGAAATAGTTAGAAACAAAGTCCGCTTGGTAGCTAAAGGCTTTATCAGATTGAGGGGCTAGACTATGATGGAACTTATGCCCCAGTAGCTAGACTTGAGTCAATTAGAATGTTACTAGCCTTTACAACCCATAGAGGATTCAAATTATACCAAATGGATGTTAAGTTAGCCTTCCTAAATGGTTTATAAAAGAAAAAGTATATATAAGACAACCCCCAGGTTTTGTGGACTTAGACTATCCTAACCATGTATTCAGAATTAGGAAAGCTCTTTATGGGTTAAAACAAGAACCTAGGGCGTGGTATGAAAGATTATCCACCTATCTAGTTTCTAAAGGTTTTAACCAAGACTAAATTGACTCAACTCTGTTTGTTAAGACCTTAGAAAAAGACATCTTTATAGCCTAAATTTATGTAGATGACATAATATTTGGATCAACCAACACTAACTTTTTAAAAGAATTCATTAAAATCATGGGAAATGAATTTGAAATGAGTCTAGTCAATTAACTGACTTTCTTTTTAGTACTACAAATTAAGCAAACTAGGGATGGGATTTATATTCACCAATCAAAATATGCTAGAGAGTTAATTATGAAATTTAAGATGGAAAACTCAAAAGACCTAAGTACCCCTATGACCACAAATGCTAATATAGATAATGATTCCGAAGGTAAGCCAGTTGACTTAAAATATTATAGAAGTGCTATAAGGAGTCTACTTTACCTAACTGCTAGTAGACCTGATATTCTTTTTGCAGTAGTTATTTGTGTTAGATACCAAACCTATGCTAAGGAATCCCACTTTACTGCAATTAAGACAATCATTAGATATATTAAGGGCACTTTAAATCTAGGTATTTGGCTAGGATTTTCGAACTCAGATTATGCAGGTTGTAAATTAGATTAAATAAAAGTACATGTAGGAGTTGTCAATTACTAGTGTTAGTGAGAGCCCTAGAGCCAATCATATGATGATTACTTTTTGGACTCATTGTATCATATTCTTATATATATATTTCTTATATATAAAGGCATTTCTTATGGTTAATGTACTTATGTGTATTGGTGCCAAATAACTTAGTATAATAACGTCTTTGAGTAGAAGGTTCTCATCTATATCAATCGATTAGTTGAATCGATAGTGAGATGATATAGAGAACACTACTCTTAATTATTCCTAGTCAAGTATTAATATTCAAGGACAATGTTAATGCATAGAGACTAGCATGTAGGTCAACATGATGACTTGATCTCACAAGTCATGGATATGAGATATCAAGTTGACACATGGGTATACATTAGAGAATGTATACTGAATGACCCACCATGAGAAAGTATCATGGATCGTTATATGAGTGTCATATACTTTCTCATGTGACTATTAGTATGACTATTAGTCCTTAGACCTGAAGTCACCATAGTTCCCTACATAATGAGTTATGTACTTTGGTTTCGTCAAACGTCACCCGTAACTGGGTGGACTATAAAGGTGATTACTGGGTATGTAACAAATTATGCGGAGGGATGTGAGTGATGTAGATGGGATCTATCCCTCCTATATGACGGGAGAGATATCATAGTCTTGATAGAGTGAGATCACTAAATGCATGGCCATGCCCAAATAAGGCAATATGAGATATTGAGCTTATTTGATTATAGTGAGTCTACTTGGAGTTCAAGACACATAGATTGATTGGAGGATGACACGGTCTATGCTTCATAGAAGATCAATCTAGATATCGATGATAGAAGGACATTGTCGCATATTATGAAAGTCATAATTAGTAGTCACATTGGTGATGTTGGATCTCAACATTCTTGTAACTTGGGTAGCAATGATGTGTTGCTAGATACCGCTCATTGCTTATGTTTCTAAGAGGTTTGAAGCATTGCCAACGTTACAAGAACCTATAGGGTCACACACATAGAGCAATAGATGGAGAATAAGTCCATATGATGGACCGAGAGTAATGAAGTCAAAGTTTAACTTTGGCTAAATATGGAAAGTCCATAAAAGGCAAGTTTGACTTGACTCAAATTAGACAACTTGAGTTGGACTCGAGTTTGATCCAAATGTTGGATAAATCTAATCATGGGAGAGTAATGAAGTCAAAGTTTGACTTTGGCTAAATATGGAAAGTCCATAAAAGGCAAGTTTGACTTAACTCAAATTAGACAACTTGAGTTGGACTCGAGTTTGATCCAAGTGTTGGATGAATATAATCATGGGAGAATAATGAAGTCAAAGTTTGACTTTGGCTAAATATGGAAATTCCATAAGAGGCAAGTTTGACTTGACTCAAGCCACATCACCTTGTCTTGACATGACCAAGTGATGACTTGGCATCATCATCAAGGCTAAGTAACCTCCCCATTTGAATTTTGAATTCAAATGGGGGTTACACAAGGTTGTGGCCGGCCACTTAATGGCCAATAATGGCCATTAAGTGGCCGGCCACTTAAGACACAAAAGTGATGTTTTGTGTGGTGGTGTGATCATTCTTCTCCTCCTTGGTTTTGGTTTTGGTTTTTCTCTCCCTCTCCTCTCATCTTGCCGAGACCTACAGTGGTGCTAGCACACCTTTGGGTTCTCTTCTCCACTCTCTTGCTTGTGTGGATACTTCTAGAGGGTTGCTACTTTGCATCCTTGAGATCCGACACCAACCGAGGAGCGAGCGGGATTAAACGGGGCATGCACCAAAGGTAAAAAGTTTATCCCTCTTTAGATCTAGGACTAGATCGGGTTTTTGAAGCATGTAAATGAGCACTCGTAATTTTTTGAAATGGCATTCTTCGCTCGGATCCTTTCTAATGGGGCTTTCGGGGTTTCCGCGACGCGAAAAAGTGATTTTCGTGGCCCGAAAAACCCTACAGTGGTATCAGAGCCACGAGCGAAGCTTGTGCTCGTTTTTGTTTTTATTTTTTGTATTAGATACAAAATTTAGATAATTACATGCTTCTGTAATTTTTCTAAATTTTAGGATTTTTGAGTAATTTTTCTCGTAGAGGCAAAGCGACGAGTGCGAAGCACTTGTAGACTTGGCCACCGAGAAAAACTTCTCCGAAACGGCAACTTTCGCCCAAATGGTTTTTGGGACAGCGGGTTAAGGCGCTGTATAATCGCAAGAAGACACTCGTGAAGGTTATTTCACGAGTAGGGGCGCTGCCCCTAACCCCGCAAGGGGACTTGTCTCGCGATTACGCCCGAAACCCGCTTACCGGGACCACCGCGGAGTTGTGACTCAGAAAAATTCTAAAAATCAGTAGAAAAATTATATAAAATTTGTAAAATTATATAATTTTGAATTATGTACAGTAGTATGATGATCATGGCCCAAAACCCTATTTTAATTAGATTAAAATATGTGTGTAATTCATATTACGGCCTGCATGCCGTTATTTGTGTTGTATTGTGATTGCGACCTGCGTGTCGGTTTTTTTTATTATTATTTCTGTTAAAATTAGTTTAAGACTCGAATGTAACTCGAGTATAAATTTTGTAATGTACAAAATTAAAGAGGAAATTCTGGAGAAGACGGACTCGTGGGAAGCAATCCGACAACACATAGGGTTCTGGAAGGAGGAGCTTGGAGAAGCTGCTGCCTAGACCCTAGGTTGACCAAAAGATCTTCTCATTGGCTTGAGAAGATCTTAGTAGGGCCATGACAAATCACACTTAATTTTCTTGTATATTTTATTTCTGCTTATATGTATGTGATGCATGTTAGTATAGAATAGAATATACATGAGTGTATGTGATGCACATGTAATGTGGGAACCACATTTTGATGTGCACCTAGTACACATTTAGGTTAAATTAGATTTAATAAATGCCTTGATACGATGCACATCATCGATTAGATTAGATCTAAATCGAAATCAACTCGTATATGCCTAACGAGCCTTGATACCCATCACTACCACGATCATGTGCGATTGTTGAATCTGCCAAAGCAGAGCAATGCATTTAATCTTGGTGGGATGCGGAGGGACAACCTTGGTCCCGCCTATCACGCTTGGGTTAGATTGAGCTCAATTAGATTGAGTAACTAGTTAGCTCAATTGGATCGAGCCTAACTATAGGCATACTCCAATAGTTGGAAAGGTAGGACAAGATCGCATTTATCAATAGTCTTGGGCGATTTAGCCAAAGCTAACTCAAGATTATTCATAAATGTTAATTCTTGATCCTATAAACAAGAGTTGCATAGAGATGTAATTGGTAATTGGTACCTACCGATCATACTAAGTCTTGGGCGATTTAGCCAAAGCTAACTCAAGGCGTAGTATGATGTGGATCTTGACCTACGAGAATTATAGTTAGTTGGTGTGGATCTAGTAGTGTGGTTTTACCACATCTATGACTCGATTCTACCAAAGCCCTATAATTCAGTGGGAGCATCATTTAATTAAAGGCCTAGTTAAATGATAAATATGATACAATGGTGGATATTTATTCTCTGCATTTTATGTTGTAGATTACCATGACAAACGCGAACACTCTCTCTCTGCGATCTGTCCTTGAGAAGGACAAGCTCACTGGAGCTAATTTCCTGGACTGGTACAGGAACTTGAGGATAGTCCTCAAACAGGAACGTAAGCTGTACGTTCTAGAGCAAGCAGTTCCTGAAGCACCACCACCCTCAGCCATCCGTAGCGTTAGAGATGCTCATCAGAAGCATCAAGACGACGCGTTAGACGTGTCGTGCCTAATGCTATGCTGCATGTCCTCTGAGCTTCAGAAGCAACTCGAGAACATGAATGCTTACGATATGATTGGCCACCTCAAGCAATTATATCAAGGGCAGGCAAGGCATGAGAGGTTTGAAGTAACTCAGGCCCTCTTTTCATGCAAGATGAAAGAGG
The DNA here is from genome assembly GCA_024364735.1 of Boesenbergia rotunda. NCBI lineage: Eukaryota > Viridiplantae > Streptophyta > Magnoliopsida > Zingiberales > Zingiberaceae > Boesenbergia > Boesenbergia rotunda. The sequence continues at coordinate 247,808 of JAGFNQ010005436.1, read as the reverse complement.
TAACCTCTGTAGGAACTCACGCACTCAAAATGATTGGGTACGTCGAGAACCTCGAGAGGTTGGGGTTCCCTTTGGGCCAAGAGCTGGCTACCGATCTAATCCTGCAATCGTTGCCAGAGAGTTACCGTCAATTCATCATGAATTACAACATGAACGAATTAGACAAACCACTGCCCGAGATACTCAGCATGTTAAGAACTGCTGAGCCTAATCTCACCACTGCCAAGTCCAGTACCGTCCTAATGGTACAAAAGGGCAAGGGTAAGGGCAAGTGGAAGCCCAAAGGTAAGGGTAAGACCCAAACCAAGGGCGAAGCCAGCTCTTCACCACTCAAACCTAAAGGTGGGGTTGCTAAGGATGCTACCTGCTTCCACTGCGGTAAGACTGGGCATTGGAAGCGGAACTGCAAGGTATATCTGGAAGATCTGAAGAAGAAGAGAAGTGAGACTTCTACTTCAGGTATAAATGTTATAGAAGTCAACCTTTCTATTTCTACATCATGGGTATTAGATACTGGATGTGCTTCTCACATTTGTACTAATGTGCAGGCGCTGAGAAATAGCAGGGCATTGGCCAAGGGCGAGGTGGACCTACGAGTAGGCAATGGAGCAAGGGTTGCTGCTTTGCTATAGGGACTTACTTTCTATCTCTACCCTCTGGGCTTGTACTGGAATTGAATAACTGTTGTTATGTACCTGTACTAACAAAGAACATCATTTCAGTTTCATGTTTAGATAACAAAGGTTTTTCATTCATAATAAAAGACAATTGTTGTTCTGTTTATTTAAAGGATATGTTCTATTGTAGCGCACATCTGATGAATGGCCTCTATATTCTAGACTTAGAGAGCCCTATCTATGTAGTGACCCGCCTTCTCCTGCCTTAGACGGATCGTTACTTTATCTACTTCTCGACTCTAATGCACGACTAAAAATGCGGAAATCTTTTTTTTTCTTCAAATCCATCTAAGGATGATATTCTAACTTTAATAGTCATGCATGATACAATGGAAACTTCCTTTCTCTAAAACTTTTCTGCACTGGTACCAGTCGACTGCTACCTAACCAGTCGACTGGGATTGGCCACAGAAAGTTTCTGGGCGCGGCACCAGTCGACTGGCCTCTTGGCAGTCGACTGGTGCATCGAACAGAATCTACTGTTCGATAGGGCAGTCGACTGATACTGAACCAGTCGACTGGCACGCCTGAAAAACTGTATTTCAGATTCGAAGCCTTGTTTCAAAACTCCACCAAACCTATACTTTCGAGCCATATAAAATCATGACACCATTTCTATACTCTATACCAGTTTTCTAAACAATTTAGCCAATCAAAACGAATCCATAAACTTGAAATTAGGACTTTTGCGGAATTTAGCAAGTTATGAAAAATCTACATAGACTTTAAGCTAGAGTTTGTACCAAACTTAACTTCTAACCATTGAAACTCATCACACAAAATTCTGAAACATCCCTAAGGCATTATCAAATGAGAAAGCAACTTTTCTAAACATACTTAAGCAATAAAAACTTGATCAAAAGGGAAATTAATACTATCTTGGCACATGCATCTAGTTCTCTAACAAAGTATCAATATTTCAAACCACCCACACTTCTACTCATCCAATGCAATCATAAGGATATGTATGCTAAATGAAATGACATGGAATCTTTACTCTAAGAAATTGAGCATGTAAAACTATCCAAAGCTTAAATGTTCGCTAAACTCCATAAAGCAAGAACTTGAAATTTGAATAAACTAAAACATTGTAATTCAAATAACTAAATTGTCTCGTCTCAAGGATCTCTCCAAAATCAGCCACCACACACACTTTACTCAGCACCGCCTCGTCGCCTTCCTTCAGAATTGCTTGCCTTTACCTTTATCTGCAGTAAGAGGAAATGCAACTAGTAAGCAAAAAGCTTAGTAAGTACTATCTAGCTCACAAAATCTCGAAATGTGCAAACATGCTTCTTGAACAATATGAAATCACATGAGATACTTATATGCTTGAAAGAAAACTAAGAACATGTGTAACTCAAAACATGCATACTCAAGCATTAATAAATCTCAATTTACTTTTCTTGGCTCAACTTGAAACTTTAGCTATTCTTTAACTTTTTGAAAACTTTCTTAAACTTTAGAAACTTTGCTAAAGCATATACTTAAAAATAATAATCACTTGGATCCACTGAAGACGTAAGTACCATCTCATGCGCGTTCCCTAAAAGGTTGGGGTAGCGAGCCACCAATCCTAATAGAGCAGACCTTGGTCTACCAGGGCCAAGACCTTGGAATTGGACACCTGGATTTCTTTAACGACGCCCTTGGACGCCGGGTACTGGCCTTAGAAAATAAAATAGCTCTTCTTACTTTTCTTTCTTATCTGTAAATGCCTTGGCATTTTCTGGAGCACCTTGCGTGCTAAAATCCCTAAGTCTTGACTTTTGGGGATTTCTTAAGGCCTTGGCCTTTTCTTTTCTTATCTTTATCTTCTCTTTTCTTTTCTCATAGCTTTTCTTGGTCCCTAATCTCATATAGGGTGCTTATCAAACATATACAAGCATATAAGGAACTAAGATTACATGCAAAAACTGAAACAAAAAGGAAATATCTATTTTAAAAACTTTTAAAGGAAATTCTCGCGGAAAAACCGCCTCTTACTGCAGGTGAGCAGTACTTACCTTGATATCTTGGACTTACAACCAAAATTGACGTCTAGGTCTTGGGAGAAACTTGAGATCTCGAAGATTTCTTCGCGCCTACGCGTTCTCCTCGTCGAGACGAACGCAACGCTCCGCTCTCCTTGATCCCTCCTTGGCCGGCGCCCCTTGGAAGAGGAGAGAAAGGGTGGTTGGGTGGGGCGTGCGCACAAGAGAGGGGAGAATTCTCGTGCGTCTCGCGCGGCTAGGGTGAGGAAGAGAAAAAACCAAAATCTAATTTCCTCTCTTTAATCATCTATTTATACTATCTTTATGAAAAACGTAACTACTCTATAAATATATTTCTCTCCGGCTTTTTCTGTGCTTGATACCCTAGCCCAGCTGGCCGCGCACTCCCTTGGTCTCGTGGTGGTCGCGGGTTCGAGCCACCCGCTGCACTTAATTGGTTTTTCCATTTTTTGCTTTTTCCTTTTTCTTTTTCTTTTTCCAAAAATACCAAACGGACTCGGAAAATTCCATAAAAATATTCTAAAAATCCCTAAAAATATCTAGAATATTTCTAAACCATTTCTAACTACTTTCAAGGACTTTATGAACTGAAAATGGAAATTTTGGGGCGTTACAATCTATAACGTGAATACCAAGAGGTTGAGATCAAATGAGTTGAACCCAACCTATCTCTGGCACTGTCGCTTAGGCCACATAAATGAGAGTCGCTTGTCCCAGCTCCATAAGGATGGTTTGCTGGACTCATTTGATTTTGAATCATATGAGACATGCGAGTCATGCCTTCTAGGCAAAATGACTAAGACTCCCTTTAGTGGACATAGCGAAAGAGCAACAGACTTGTTAGGACTCATACATAGTGATGTATGTGGCCCTTTCAATGTCGCTGCCAGAGGTGGTTACAGGTACTTCATCACATTTACTGATGACTTCAGTAGATATGGCTATGTGTATTTGATGACACATAAGTCAGAATCCTTTGAAAAGTTCAAAGAATTCAGAAATGAAGTACAGAACCAACTTGGCAAGAGTATTAAAATACTTCGATCAGATCGAGGTGGAGAATACTTGAGCCATGAGTTTCGTGACTACCTAGCTGAGTGTGGGATTCTATCCCAACTCACTCCCCCTAGAACACCACAGTGGAATGGTGTATCCGAAAGGAGGAATCATACCTTATTAGATATGGTACGATCTATGATGAGTCACGCAGATCTTCCTATATCCTTTTGGGGATATGCTCTAGACACGGCAGCGTTCACACTAAACCGTGTTCCATCAAAGGCTGTCATGAAGACACCATATACGATATGGACAGGGAGGAGTCCCAAGATGTCTTTCATGAGGGTTTGGGGTTGTGAGGCTTACGTACGACGTCAAGTCTCAGACAAACTGGGACCCAAATCTGATAAGTGCTATTTCGTGGGATATCCCAAGGGAACTAAGGGATATTACTTCTATATTCCCAGTCAACACAAAGTGTTTGTTGCTAAGACTGGGGACTTTCTAGAAAGGGACTTTGTTTCTAGAAAGACTAGTGGGAGTACGTTCAGTCTTGAAGAAATTCAAGACATGGACAATAGCACTGAAGCCTTGATGGAAGTTGAACAGGAACCACAAAGTGTGGTGGTTGATGAGGTTGTTGCACAAGAAGCTGTGGAACAACAACCTGTTCATGTAGACCTACCTCTTCGCAGGTCTGATAGGGTACGTCGTCAGCCTGAGAGATACTCATTTCTCTTGTCTGACCATGATGACGTTATGCTCGTTGAGAACGAGCCTACCTCCTATCAGGAAGCTGTGATGAGCCCAGATTCTGAGAAATGGCTAGAGGCCATGAGATCCGAGATGGATTCCATGTACACCAACCAAGTATGGACTTTGGTTGATCCACCTGAAGGGGTCAAACCCATTGGGTGTAAGTGGGTCTTTAAGAGAAAGACTGACATGGATGGACTTGTACATACCTATAAGGGTAGACTAGTAGCTAAAGGTTTCAAGCAAATTCATGGTATTGACTATGATGAAACCTTTTCTCCAGTCACGATGTTCAAGTCCATTAGGATCTTGCTTGCTATTGCAGCTTACCACGATTATGAGATCTGGCAGATGGATGTCAAGACAGCGTTTCTGAATGGAAACCTCCTCGAGGATGTGTACATGACACAGCCTGAGGGTTTTGTAGATCCACAGCATACTGGCAGAGTATGCAAGCTGCATAGGGCCATTTATGGTCTAAAGCAAGCTTCTCGAAGCTGGAATCTTCGATTCGATGATACAATCAAACAGTTTAGTTTCATCAAGAATGAAGATGAACCTTGTGTCTACAAAAGGGTTAGTGGGAGCACAGTTGTCTTCCTTGTTTTGTATATAGATGACATACTACTTATTGGGAATGACATTCCTTCACTACAGTCTGTGAAGACTTGGTTGGGGAATTCCTTCTCAATGAAAGACTTAGGTGAAGCAGCCTATATTTTAGGCATTAAGATCTATAGAGATAGATCTAAGAGATTGCTTGGCCTAAGTCAGAGTACATACATTGATACCGTTTTGCAACGGTTTGCCATGCAGAATTCCAAGAAGGGAAATCTGCCAATGTCACATGGCGTGAGTCTTTCGAAGACTCAAGGTCCCTCTTCTAGAGAGGAGAGAGACTGCATGAGCAAGATCCCCTATGCCTCAGCCATAGGATCTATCATGTACGCCATGTTATGTACTCGTCCTGATGTCTCGTATGCTTTGAGCATGACGAGCAGATACTAGTCAGATCCAGGTGAACGTCACTGGATAGCAGTCAAGAACATTCTTAAGTACTTGAGAAGGACTAAAGAATATCATCGATCGAGGAGATCTGAAGATTTGCAGAGTACCCACAGAGGCTAACATCACAGATCCCTTGACCAAGGCTTTGGCACAGATAAAGCATGATGGTCACACTAGGTCATTAGGTATTAGATACTACAGCGATTGGCACTAGTGCTAGTGGGAGATTGTTAGTGAGAGCCCTAGAGCCAATCATATGATGATTACTTTTTGGACTCATTGTATCATATTCTTATATATATATTTCTTATATATAAAGGCATTTCTTATGGTTATTGTACTTATGTGTATTGGTGCCAAATAACTTAGTATAATAACGTCCTTGAGTAGAAGGTTCTCATCTATATCAATCGATTAGTTGAATCGATAGCGAGATGATATAGAGAATACTACTCTTAATTATTCCTAGTCAAGTATTAACATTCAAGGACAATGTTAATGCATAGAGACTAGCATGTAGGTCAACATGATGACTTGATCTCACAAGTCATGGATATGAGATATCAAGTTGACACATGGGTATACATTAGAGAATGTATACTGAATGACCCACCATGAGAAAGTATCATGGATCGTTATATGAGTGTCATATACTTTCTCATGTGACTATTAGTATGACTATTAGTCCTTAGACCTGAAGTCACCATAGTTCCCTACATAAGGAGTTATGTACTTTGGTTTCGTCAAACGTCACCCGTAACTGGGTGGACTATAAAGGCGATTACTGGGTATGTAACAAATTATGCGGAGGGATGTGAGTGATGTAGATGGGATCTATCCCTCCTATATGACGGGAGAGATATCATAGTCTTGATAGAGTGAGATCACTAAGTGCATGGCCATGCCCAAATAAGGCAATATGAGATATTGAGCTTATTTGATTATAGTGAGTCTACTTGGAGTTCAAGACACATAGATTGATTGGAGGATGACACGGTCTATGCTTCATAGAAGATCAATCTAGATATCGACGATAGAAGGACATTGTCGCATATTATGAAAGTCATAATTAGTAGTCACATTGGTGATGTTGGATCTCAACATTCTTGTAACTTGGGTAGCAATGATGTGTTGCTAGATACCGCTCATTGCTTATGTTTCTAAGAGGTTAGAAGCATTGCCAACGTTACAAGAACCTATAGGGTCACACACATAGAGCAATAGATGGAGAATAAGTCCATATGATGGACCGAGAGTAATGAAGTCAAAGTTTGACTTTGGCTAAATATGGAAAGTCCATAAAAGGCAAGTTTGACTTGACTCAAATTAGACAACTTGAGTTGGACTCGAGTTTGATCCAAATGTTGGATAAATCTAATCATGGGAGAGTAATGAAGTCAAAGTTTGACTTTGGCTAAATATGGAAAGTCCATAAAAGGCAAGTTTGACTTAACTCAAATTAGACAACTTGAGTTGGACTCGAGTTTGATCCAAGTGTTGGATGAATATAATCATGGGAGAATAATGAAGTCAAAGTTTGACTTTGGCTAAATATGGAAATTCCATAAGAGGCAAGTTTGACTTGACTCAAGCCACATCACCTTGTCTTGACTTGACCAAGTGATGACTTGGCATCATCATCAAGGCTAAGTAACCTCCCCATTTGAATTTTGAATTCAAATGGGGGTTACACAAGGTTGTGGCCGGCCACTTAAGACACAAAAGTGATGTTTTGTGTGGTGGTGTGATCATTCTTCTCCTCCTTGGTTTTGGTTTTGGTTTTCTCTCCCTCTCCTCTCATCTTGCCGAGACCTACAGTGGTGCTAGCACACCTTTGGGTTCTCTTCTCCACTCTCTTGCTTGTGTGGATACTTCTAGAGGGTTGCTACTTTGCATCCTTGAGATCCGACACCAACCGAGGAGCGAGCGGGATTAAACGGGGCACGCACCAAAGGTAAAAAGTTTATCCCTCTTTAGATCTAGGAGTAGATCGGGTTTTTGAAGCATGTAAACGAACACTCGTAATTTTTTGAAATGGCATTCTTCGCTCGGATCCTTTCTAATGGGGCTTTCGGGGTTTCCGCGACGCGAAAAAGCGGTTTTCGTGGCCCGAAAAACCCTACAACTAGGTCATAGTCTAGTCAGCTGGTGCAGTAGAAATCAACATTGTGTTGCATTATCTACAACTGAAGCAAAGTATGTTGCCTTAGGGGAATGTGTAACTCAACTCTTAAGGATGATGCATACCCTTAGGGATTTCAACTTAGATTATGCCCAAACCAAGGTATACATTGATAAAATCAGTTTAATAAACCTTACCAAAAATCCAATTCACCACTCTAGAACTAAATATATAGAAGTGAGACATCACTTCGTTAGGGACCATGTAGCTAGGGGTAAAATTGTTCTTCAGCATGTTGACTCTAAATCTAACCTGGTAGACATTTTTACTAAACCCTTACCTGAGTCTCAGTTCAATTCGTTAAGAAGCCAACTTGGAATGTGCTTAGTAGAGTAGATTTTCTTTTGTTTGTTTTTGGATTTACACATTTTGTTATTTTTTAATTCTATTTTTTCTAAAAAAAAGTGTTTCAAAGAGTATTTTTAAAACTTTACTTTCAAAATTCAATGCATTTTTTGAAACATAGTTTTATTTTGACTTTAAAACTACCCCTTTTAAAATTAGGGTTTTCCTTAGACACGAACTTAGCTTAGGCTTAACCCTAGTATACATGCTCCTATAGTTTTAGCAGTCAACATCTCACAAGCACATTAAGACTAACTTGATCGACAATCTAGATTGGGTTGAGATGCATAGGACTATTGCCTTAAACTTAAGATGCTTTAATTCAGTGTATCAAAACAAGTTGGGGGCACTATAAATGTAATTCATATTTATCAAGTCAAGTATTCTAGCTATCTTAGCTGATTTATGGAATACACTTGACTTGACTGACCCAAGTGAAAGCTACTGCTTATTATAGTCAGCAACTATCTAACAAGTCAGGCTGTAACGACCCGGAAAATTCTCTTAATACTTTCTGAAAATATTGAGCATGTCTAGATAATTTTCCGAAGGACCTAGAGGCATTAATACGAACATTGGCCTAGGAAATCCATGTTTTCTCATTTAAATTAAGGAAACCAAGTGCTAATGGGCCTTATATGGGCTTCCTAGTACTATGATTATAGGTGGATTTTTAGGAAGAATTAGTATAAATATAAATATGAATTTATTTGGGCACATTAACATGATTATGGGAAAGTATTAGCCTAACGTTCCCATCTAAATTGAGGAATTTGGTACTAATGGGCTTTAAATGGGCCCAAAAATGAGTATTAATTAGGTAAAATTAATATAAATATGAAAGAATTTTGTTTAGGAATATTAGTGCAATTATGGGTAATTTTAGGGGGGATTTTCGGAATTTAAGAAAATAAAGTAATAAAATAAATGAAATGAAAATAAAAATAAAAATAAATGTACATGGGCCAAGGATTGAACCTTGGACCTCTTATACAACCAAGAATGCTTTAACCAACTCACCTAGCAAGGAATACTTATGATTAATTGAAGTGGAGGTTAGTTAAGAGGTAAAAGGAGGTGAAGGGTCATTGAGAGGCTCTTCATTTGCCTCCTTGATGGGTTATAATGAGAGGAGTTTTGGGAGTTACTTCTTCTCTCAATCAATTGCATTACCTCTCCTCTTCATTCCTCATTCTTGCCGAGCACCAAAGGGAGGAGTTCCTTGGAGAAAACTTCACAAGAGGTCTCATCTCTCAAGATCTAAAGTTCCTACAAGGTGACAAGGTCTAGTTGTGGTCAAGAGATACCAAGTCCTCTTCCTTCTCTTCTTTCAAGGTTCGAAAAATCAAGAAATCTAAGGTAAGACTCCCTCACCTGTGGTATAATAGTTACCTATGATTTCCATGATTTTTAGCATGGTATATGGGTTAGTTTTCGGATTTAATGTTGGAAGGAAACAAAATCAAGGTTCCTATGTTCAAGGGTTTCGGCCACTATGTTTTAAATGTCTAGAAATATGTTAAAAATCATGATAATGTTATTTAATGTTCCCTTATGATGTTTAGAAGTTAAGTATAATTTTTGGGAATTTTTGGAGTACCCTAGGACACCCTAGAGTTTCGGCCAACATGAAAGAAGCAAAACCCAGAACCTTAAGTTCAAGGGTTTCGGCCACTATGTTTTAAATGTCTATAAATATGTTAAAAATCATGATAATGTTATTTAATGTTCCCTTATGATGTTTAGAAGTTAGGTATAATTTTTATGAATTTTTGGAGTACCCTAGGACACCCTAGAGTTTCGGCCAACATGAAAGAAGCAAAACCCAGAACCTTAAGTTCAAGGGTTTCTGCCACTATGTTTTAAATGTCTATAAATATGTTAAAAATCATTATAATGTTATTTAATGTTCCCTTATGATTTTTATAAGTTAAGTATAATTTTTGTGAATTTTTGGAGTACTTTAGGACACCCTAGAGTTTCGGCCAACATGAAAGAAGCAAAACCCAGAACCTTAAGTTCAAGGGTTTCGGCCACCATGTTTTAAATGTCTATAAATATTTTAAAAATCATGATAATGTTATTTAATGTTCCCTTATGATTTTTATAAGTTAAGTATAATTTTTGGGAATTTTTGGAGTACCCTAGGACACCCTAGGGTTTCGGCCAACATGAAAGAAGCAAAACCCAGAACCTTAAGTTCAAGAGTTTCGGCCATCATGTTTCAAAGGTCTATAATTATGCTAAAAATCAGGATAATGTCATTTAATGTTCCCTCATGATGTGTAGAGGTTAAGTATAAATTTTGGGAATTTTTGGGGTACCCTAGAGGCCCCGTATGGTTCGGCCAACCCCAAGGACCCAAGGATTGGGGTTGAGTCTTTAACTTCAACATATGTTTATGTGTTGCCATGATATAAGGATGATGGATGGTGATTATGTGAATTTTCACATGGCCTTGGGACTCCATAAGTTTCGGCCATATAAGGGTTAATAGGGTAAAAATTAAGATTTATTTCAAGTAAGGGTCCCAATGGCCCTATGGTAAGATGTGATTTATGTTTATGAATGATATGCCATGTTTACGAATGATACGTCATGTTTATGAATGATATGCCATGTTTATGAATGATATGCCATGGTTATGCATGATATGCCATGTTTATGAATGATATGCTATGTTATGAATGATATGCCATGTTTATGAATGATATGCCATGTTATGAATGATATGTCATGTTTACGAATGTTATGTCATGTTTATGAATGAAATGCCATGGTTATGAATGATATGCCATGTTATGAATGATATGCCATGTATACGAATGTATGCCATGCTCTATGAATGATGTGTACAAACACCATGTCTAAGAATGAAAATGATGAATGGCAAGTATGACGAATGAAAGATGATGCTTATGCCTTGAAGGCATAAATATGCTAAACGGCATGGTCGATGGTTGACGGTACAACGGTCGAGAGGACCGGTAAATGGGCCGGTAGACGGGCCGAGCCGTAACAAGTTATGTTATGATAAGTATGCCATGAGTGTCTTATGAATGATGAAACATGAAAAGTATTTTACTTTATGTATGGGCTTGTACCGGACCGAAGTATGGGTCCAAGGGATGGGCACCTTAAGAACGCCCCGGTTATGGACTACCGAAGCTGTCCACGGTTCTGGCACTACCCAAGCTGTGCAACAGGGATGGGCTCCTTAAGAAGTGCCTCGGTTCGAGGACTACCGATTATGCTGTCCTTACCCTAGTAGGTCGGGGCTAGCTACCTCGGATTTACTAGGGATGCGCGCTATGATGTATGTATGTGGTACAAGCCGGGGACCCCAAATGTTATGATGATGATGTTTAAGCATTTTTAAAGTATGTTTTAAAAGTTAAGCATCCTTATGTAAATGCATTCCACCCATGCATTCATACATGATATGCATTATGTTAAGATAATGATGTCTTATACTTATGCGTTACGATGAAAGATATGCATGAATGATCTATGTCAGGATTATGTTAAGAAGGTGTTCATATGATATGATAGAAGATATGCCTATGTTTAAGCCATATAGGTTGATTTTTGTTACGTTATGCTATGCCATGTATTATGCCATGCTACTACGTTTAAGTTTATACCATGTCTTATGCCATGCTAAGGAAGATTATTATGTTATGTTATGCCATGTTTCACGCTATGCTTAGAATGTTAGTATGATTATGTTCTTGCCATGTCTCATGCTATGCTACGAATGTTCACTTATGTTTATGATCATGCCATGTCAAGGGTATGGTAAATATGATAATGTTTTATGTGCTTGTTATGGAATGACGAATGTTTTAGTGAGTAGGAAAGAGTCTTACTAAGCATGTGTGCTTATAGTCTTCTTTCCTTATACCGCAGATCATGCAAGGGGATAACGAGGAAGCAGCATGAGGGCCTGAAGTATGTGTGTGATGGTGACTTGGCCCATGAAATCGAATGTGTTAACCGTTTATGCTAAGAACTTTATTTTTGCTACCTATATGCTCGAATAGTGACATATGGAACTTTATGATAAGAGGTCAAGTATGATATGATATGAACCTTATGGTATGATGTTAAGCATGTTATGATATGATGTTAAGCATGACGTTCATATGCTAAGTTCCATGTCATTATATTAGGGATGGTAGTGGGGGCATGTATATGTAAGGTTTAAGTTATTCCGCTGCAGTATGATGTTACATGCCTTAAGTATGTCAGCGTAACGCTGTTTTAAAAAAAAAAAAAGAGCGGGCGTTACACAGGCAGTGCTTGAAAGGATTTCTTTTTCTATTCTTTCTTTTCCAAGTGAAAATGTTTTAATTATTTAATGCTTGGACTTAAAATGAAGGTGCGTAGGCTTGACCTAAACTTATTTGGCTTATGAGTTGCTTAAACTTAATTGCTCTGATATACTTAACTTTTCTTACTTAGTCATTTTTTATGCTCTAATACATTTCTTTCCCTTAGACTATATGATTTTGATATATGGCAAAGGGGGAGACAAAGAAAGAGTTCAAAGTTTTTTAAAAAATATTTTCTAAAGAGTTCAACGTATTTTCTAAAGTATTTTCAAAATACTTTCTAAATGTTAGTTCAAAGTGTTTTTCAAGTGATAGAAAATTTTGATACCAAGAAAGAGTTCAAAGTATTTAGAAAAAAATTTTCAAAATCTTTTCAAAGTGTTGGAAAAGTTTTAAAGGGGGTGTTAGGAAAACTTTTTGCAAAATGTTTTTTAAGAATGAATTTTCAAAGTTCTTTTGAAAATCGCCAATCGAAAGTTGACTTGTATACTTTTTGGTGATTTTAAAAAATAAAAATAAAAATACTTCAACTTATTGTATTTTTGGAAAATCTTTGAAAAATCATTTCCATACTTAGTAGTTTGTTAAAGCAATTGATTATTTTTGAAAGTTTTAAAAAGTACTTAAGCTTTTTTTCGAATGTAAGCTAAAATTTTAAGTACTTCAAAATGATTAAAGTATTTTTGGATTTTCAAAAAGATAACATAGTCTCTGAACTATTTAAATCATGAAACAAACTAAGTCCAATTTTTTGAAAAATATTTGATCAAGGGGGAGATAATTGGTTAAGGGCGAGAGCTCAAAACAAGATTACATATCTCTTGTTTAATGTTGTTTTGTTTAAAGTTACTTTTAGCTTAACTTTGAACTGGATTGCCATAATAAAAAAGGGGGAGATTGTTGATGCTGAAAGCACCAGATCAAACCTTGTTTTGATAAGTGGCAAAGGATTCAAGTTAAGCTGGTTTGTGTATACTGATGAATTTGTGCAGCTTGCAGGAAAGTCCTAGGTAAGCTAGGTAAGAAGTCTTGACCTAAAGTGCTGAGGAAGAAGTCCTAATCAGGGATCGCATAATGAAGTCTTGGTGAGTGAGTCGAGCACGAAGTCTTGGTCCGTGGGACCAAGCAAAAGACTTTGTCGAGCGAGGATTGCAAACAGGAGTCGAAACGGGTCGAGGTTGAGCGTCGCCGAGTTTCGGGTTCTCGGAGGCTATGCAAAAGTCCAACCAGTGGAGCCGGTTCGCAAAAGGTAAACTCTCATGAGAGGAGTAGGTGAGTACGCGTTCCCCGAGAGGGAATAGTTGGCGTTAGTCCGACCTAGGGTTTTAAATGAAACCTAAAAGTCAGGACCAAGACAGCACCCGCTATAATTCATACTTTCATTAAATTCTATTTATATTATTGTATGGAACTAGCCCTAGTTGCAGTTGAGACGTTGTACCAGTTGGACTAGGGTGCCTGAAAGGGACTCAGGCGCCTGGGGGTTGTCAGCGGGTGGCTGAGCTAGCGCATCGGTCAAGCTTGCGTGGTGAGTGTGTTGGGTTTCGGTTGTGCTCGCGCATGGGAATCCTCTCCATGCCCCCGGATTAATATATTATTAACTAATACAAATCCGAATGGAGAATAATTTCCCAAGCAACTGACTTATCATCTTACTAACCGATTCGAGTGACCGCTTAAACAAACTTGTTGTTTAAGCAATCTAACTCGTCTAACCGATTAGCCACGGAATAGATGATGAATGGATCGCCAATTTTTGTGTTCATCTTCGGGGTCCATGTTTAATCAACATACAATAATTAATCAAGAAGCAAGAAGGAACCAAAACAAGAAGTATACCTCTTGTTTACCTTGCGATCTTCTATTGTAAGTCCTACCCTCTTCTTGGATGTCGTTGTTAGGTATGGCTTAGCAGGTTTCCTAAGCGAATACTTGGTCGTCCTTGAGTGACCTCTCCATGTCTATGGATTAAAAATTAATCCGAATGGAGAGCCGTCTCCGAATGACCATCTCGTCATCGTATCGATCGGTTCAAATTACAACTTGGCCAATCTCAAAGATCGAGCCTTGTAATTTGCCTAACCGTTCGACCGCGGAAAAGACGATGAGTGGATCGCCGGTTTTTGTGTTTATAATCGGGGTCCAATAATTAATTATCATTAATTAATCAATAATTAAACAAGATAATTAATTATCACATGCCACATAAAATGATAGAACATAAAACAAGAGCCGAGAGAGAAATATACCTCTCTTTACCTCGTAGTCTTCTACCTTATGTCCCTACCCTCCCGGATCTCCGATTCTTCGAATGCTATAAAAAGGGCTTCGACCCCTCAACTCAGTACATCATTCACAACAACAATCTAAGCATTCCAAGCGAAGAAAAAGTGCTAGAGGCGATGTTTTGCGACCAAGGAGGCTCCAGGAGGAAGTGCGTTGCACTTCGGAGTTCCAAATCAGCCAGGTCTTTGATTTTTGTTTGGTTTGCATTTATTTTTATGCACTTAACTTCTTAATCTTTTTGGTTGTAATACTTGCATTGTAAGACGGGTTTCTCCACCTCTGGAAATCCAAAAAGGAGACCATTAGTGGACGGGCGCTTCCCATGCTTAGGCCTTGGACGTACTAACCCTGGGAGGTTGGGAACCAAGTAAAAACTTGCGTGCACTCTGAGTTGTGTCTTTCATTTGTTTCTTTACTTTTCCACTGTACTACTAACTCTTTGTCTAGAATGAACAAACAAACGACGAAGGTTTCTGAAAGAATTATTATGAGTCGATATTCATCCCCCCTCTATCGATGGCACCGATCCCACACAAATAAAAAAAAGAAATCAAAGGAAACCCCAACTATTAGTATCAGCTCTAGAGCTAATTATGAGATGATTGACTAGAGAGTATTTTGTATCATATTCTATTAATAAAGGCAAAGTTTGGTTATTATATTTACTTCATGTATATGCCAAATGAATAAGTATAATAATGACCTTAGTTAGTAGGTTCTAACCATATCATATCAATTAGTTGAATTGATAGTGAGATGATATAGAGAACACTACTCTTAATTTCTAGTCAAGCATGAATATTCAAGGGCAATATTAATGCATTGAGACTAGCATGTAGGTCAATTGATGACTTGATCTCATAAGTCATGGATATGGGACACCAAGTTGACATATGGGTATATATTGTTGGTGCAAAAAGCATCAGACATGAACAATCAACCTCTAGTGTTTTGATGTTTGACAATATACCAAGGTCTAGTCAAAGTGATCAAGGGTTAAGCTAAATAGGACCTGATATTTGGTAAGGTAAACCCAGGTTTGATCAGTTTGACCAAAGGATTAGCCAAACAGGACATGATATTTGGCAGAGTGATTAGTACCGAGGGTTGGGCATGAAGACATGGTCAAGGGTTGGGCACGAAATCCTAGTTCAGGGAATTGGGCACGAAGACATGGATAGGGTGTTGTGTTAGTGCAGGCAGCACCTAAGTCAAACCTGGGTTTTGATAATGGCAAAGGGTTCAGAAGTTAAGATGTTATTGTGTTCTAACTTGTTCACTGAGTGTGCAGGAAGAAGTCCTAGGTACACTAGGGAAAGAAGTCCTGGTCAAGGACTGGGCAAGAAGACCTGACCGGAAGTCGGGCAAAGAAGTCCTGGTCAAGGACTGGGCAAGAAGACCTGACCAGATGTCGGGCAAAGAAGTCCTGGTCGAGGACTGGGCACGAAGTCCTGGCAAGGGGCTGGACACCGAAGACCTGACCGGAAGATGGGCACGAAGACCTGGTCAGGTGGATCGGGCAAAAGTCCAATCGGAGGAGCCGGTTGGCCAAAGGTAAACTCTCCTGAGAGTAGTAGGTGAGGACGCATTCCCTATCGAGGGAACAGTAGGCATCAGTTCGACCTAGGGTTCCATTTGGGAGACCCGAAGTCAGAACCAAGTCAGCTACGACAGTAATTATTGCTTATTATGTTTTTGGGACTCCTAAGTTGCAGGGTCGAAGGACTGATCGTCTGCAAGTGAAGGTGCTTCACTGAGCCTAGGCGCCCGAATGGAGACAGGTGCCCGAATGGGCTCAGGCGCCCAAGAGTGAAGGCAAAACCCAAAACATAGCTGCGAAGCCATTGAACCATGGAGGATCAGGTGCCCGTGAGGTCACGGGCACCCCCAACAGCTCAGGTGCCCAAGTGGGGAGGATAAGCACTGACTGAGACTGCGGATAAGGATTCGCAGATCGGAGAGCACGTGTCAGGCGCCCCCTACCTATCAGGCGCCCGTTTGAGCACTATAAAAGGGGCTCGACCCCAAGGCTTCAAGAACACAATTTCTCAACTCTCCAAAGCTTTTCGTTCAAGCGCTACGCCCCGACAAACTCTGACTTTGAGATCTCAGCGCCGACGATGACCCTCTGCACCAAAATACGATCTACATCTGGCGTCGGTAACGAAAAGTGTAGTATTTCAATTTTTTGAAATACTGTTATGTTGGGACCAGGTGCATGTTGACGAGGATACGGGTTCGTAAATTTTAAAATATTTACGTGCAGCGGAAGAATTAGCATAAATAATTTCTCAAATTATTTTTAACCACGTATCTAGCATGCGATCTTATGATGTGTGGACATGATCATAAATTAAAATTTTGCAGAAAAGTAAATTAATTTACTTCAATACCTCGCGTAACTCGAAGTAAGGGACGAGATCCAACCGTAGCGTCCCTTGGAAGCTCCGCCTCTATTCGCGGCCACGCCGAGTTCTCTTCGGGATGACTTCGCAAAGCCACGAGTTTTGTGCCGACGAGAACTACTAGATTCTCCAAAGGCACAACTTGAATAACAAGAGAGAAAAGATGGAAACTAACCACCAAGTAGCGGAATCAAAATTCCGGAAGGGAAGGAAGGAGTCGCGATCCGCTTCTTCTTCTTCGGCACCTTCTTGGTGGATGAAGCTCTCGGCCACCCTTGGGATGTGCGCCGGCCCTAGGGGAGGAGAGAGAGCCGGCCCTAGAGAGAGAGGGGGCGCCGGCCCTAGAGAGAGAGAGAGAGTTAGAGAGAGAGAGGGAGCTACTAATCTCTTGATTAATTGATTAGGAATTCAAGCCTTGCCTTGGTTCCTATATACAGTAGCCTCTCCCTTGCTAAGTCTCCCCTTTAACGGAATTAACGGAATAATTTTTCATAAGAAATTTATCTTATAAATTTTCTTATGAATTATTCCGTTATGCCTAGTTTTATTATAACTAACTTTATAATAAAACAAATACATCTCTCCTTTAATTATGGAATAAATTTTACAAGAAATTTATAATTTTTTCTTATTATAGAAAAATCAATTCATAATTGATTTTATAAAATTAAAATAAACCATTCCATGGATCATTTTAATTTCCATAAAAAGGAATAAATTTCTACAAATTTCTTTATATAAATTTCTTTATAAAACAAACTGGTGGTTGCACCAGGTTTGAATTTCCCGCTCTGATACCACTTGTTGGATCGATAGGACCGATAGAGGGGGGGGTGAATATCGGTATTCGTTTTTCGGAAAATTAAGAGCAAGTGAACAGCGGAAATAAAAAATATCACAGCACAGAGACACAGTCGATTTTACTTGGTTCGGAGCCTGTGTCGACTCCTACTCCAAGGCCCACGGTCGTTGACCATTTACTTTGGGCAATTCTATATTAGGCGTAAAATAGTTTACAAAGGATTACAGAATTAAGTACAGTAAACTTTTAAATAGCTCTTTTACAGACGTCCGGGGTAGATCGACTTTTTCGGAGCAGCGGGACGTCGTCGGCTCGAGTTGGAAGGATTCCGGGGCGCAGCGCGAGAGCAGAAGAGCGTAGAAACGTCGAGTGAATTGATGTTATTGAAGCCTTGGTCGAGGGCCCTTTATATAGGGCCTGGGGGCGCCCGGGATGTCGGGGGCGCCCCCACACGTGTCCTTTGATCCGCCAAAGTCTCGGTCAGCGTCTGATCGCTTTATCTTCGGGATCCGCTTTGACCGGGGCGCCCGGATTGACCGGGTCAAATTTCTACCTTCTTGGCTTCGCTGGCCTCTGGATCGAGGCTTGCGCATGGGGGCGCCCGGGACGCTGGGGGCGCCCGGGAACGCAGGGGGTACCCGGGAGCACGGGGGCGCCCGCAGGATGTACTGTCGAAGCATACTTTTTACTTGGGTGTTTTGTGTTCACCTTGGGGGCGCCCGGGACACTCCGGGCGCCCTGGTCAGCTGTGGCCTCATTCCTTTGAGGCTTTCTAAGCTGCAGACACACGTTCCTTCGGTCCTGCATCCAGGGTTAGTCCAAAACACAATAATACAATAATTTATTAGGTTATACAGCCTTAGCTGTCTTGGTTCTGACTTTGGTCTCCAAAATGGAGCCCTAGGTCGAACCGACGCCAACTGTTCCCTCGACGGGGAACGCGTCCTCACCTACTCCTCTCGGGAGAATTTACCTGATGCCAACTGTTCCTTTGGTTGGACTTTTGCCTAACGGTCCTTTGTCAGGTCTTGGATGCCGAGCTACCCTTCGCCCGGTGCCTAGCATTCCTTCGCTAGGGCTTCGGTCCCAGGCTATCCTTCGCCTGGCGCCTAGCAGTCCTTCGCTAGGGCTTTTGACTCTGGCATTCCTTCGCCAGTGCCTAGCAGTCCTTCGCTAGGGCTTTTTACCCTGGCATTCCTTCGCCAGTGCCTAGCAGTCCTTCGCTAGGACTTTTTACCCTGGCATTCCTTCGCCAGTGCCTAGCAGTCCTTCGCTAGGACTTTTCCTGCACACTAGAGTAACTTGTTAGAAAACAAGTAAGACTTAACTTTTGACCTCTGTTGCCATTATCAAAACACAGGTTTGACTTGGGTGCATTCTGCACCAACAATCTCCCCCTTTTTGATTTATGGCAACCCTAGTTCAAAAAGTTAAGTTTAAGCAAGCATGAAAAGGTTAAATTTTGTTCCCTCCCCCTGGAAGGAATCTCCCCCTAGATTTTTCAAAAATTCGTGGGGTTAAAAAAACTTTACTTGTACTTTGAAAACTTAAGTTTTAGGTACTTAGACATCTTTTAATAACTTAAGTTAAAAGTACATAGGAGAGTTTTTGAAGCATGATTTTAGAGTACTTAAAATGTTTTGAAGCTTTATGTTTTAAGGTACTCAAAGGTCTTGAAGGTGTTAGCTTAAGTACTTAGTAGGAAAAAAACTTGAGTACTTAATAAGATTTGAAAACTTAAGTACTTAATAAATAAAGTACATTTGGAAAACTTTAAGTACTTAATAAATTTGAAAAGCCTAAGTACTTAGTAACATTGTACTTCTACAGTTTTGAAAAAAAACTTAGGCTTAAAGTACTTAAAAATTTTTTTGACATGCTTAAGTAAGAAAATTTTGAAGGGCTTGAGTACTTAGCATAAGTAACAATTTTGAAAGCTTTAAGAACTTAAGTACTTTAGTCAATTTTGAAAAGCTTAAGTATTTTTGAAAATTTTGAATAAAGGATAAGAAATTTTTGAAAATACTTGAATAAAGGATAAGAAAAATTTTTTGAAAACTTTTTGAATAAAGGAAATTAATTTTACTCTCTCCTTTCCTATCTCTCCCCCTTTGCCATATATCAAAACAAATAAGTATAGCAGAAATAAGATTGCATAAAGGAAAAAGTAAGATTTTGCTGTACTGAGCCAATTCATAATTAGACTTAGACTAAATTAGTCAATTTTCTCTGTAGGGATCTGTCTAACCCAATTAGCTACTTACTGACTGTTAGAAACAGTAGTTTTTGCTAGGGTTAGTCAAGTTAAGTGTTTCTGTTCAAGTTAGATTTTCTAAACTTGACACTTAACTTGATTGCTATGTAAGTTGTATTTAGTGCCCCAATTACTGCAGATGCACTGACTTAAAGCATCTTGAATTAAGGCAAAGACCTAAGCATCTCAACCCTTTCTAGGTTATCAATCAAAAGTACCCTAAGGTGCTTGTGAGATGCTGGCTTCTAAGTCTATAGGTGCATGCAGTTCTAGGGTTAGGGCCTAGGCTAAGTCCATTTTCGAAAAAGCCCTAGTTTTGAAAGGGGGTAGTTTAAAAAAAAATAAAGCTAAGTCGAAAATGAAAACTGATTTTGAAATTAAGTAAAACAGTTTTTCAAATCCTATTTTTAGAAACAAATTTTTAAATCAAGTAGAGCAGTAAAAAAAGTTAATCTATTCTACAGAACACAATCCTAACTGCCTAATAGACAACAAAAACAAGTACTCATAAGCTAGTCAAAATAGTCAACACAGTCATACAGTCAACCATAAGTCAACCCTACTGAGTAGGGGCAGTCAAATAGTTATTGGTACAATGCTAAGCAACTCTAGGACGAGGGACCGGGATGATCAGATGGGCCAGGCTGCCATGAATCGAATCGTGCCATCATCTCGATGTATCGAGCATCAGCCACTTCTCGATCGGCCCTACGAGCATCCCTCTGCTCGATGTATCGAGCATCAGCCACTTCTCGGTCGGCTCTACGAGCGTCCATCTGCTCGATGTGATAGGCCTCGACCTCCTCTCGGAGACTCTGAACCTGTGTCTCTAAATGTGTCACTCTCTGGTAGAGTGTCGATGGAGCGGGCTCGTCGATGTGTGCTCGGGCTGCGGCAGCAATATCTCCAACGTCGACGTCGACTTCCTCGTCTGAGTCGATCGGGGCCCCGGCTTGCTGTCGTCTCCAACTCAGAACCCCGGTGGCCGATACCTCTAGACCCGCTAACGAGAAATTCCTAAATCCTATTTCATCAAAATCGGTCAAAGCGGTTATTTCACCTACGGTAATGTCGCGACCGTGGTGATGAAGGAGAGAGGTGATGATGTGGCAGTATGGAGTGCGCACTCGTCCCTGGGTCGTAACACTGGACGCATGCAGAATAGAATGAAACATGTGTAGTCCAATGTCTATGTCAAGGTGATGGACTAGGGCATACAAAAGAAAGGCATGAAAGGGTCGCATGGTCCTGAGATCTCTAGTGGAGAGTGGTAGGATACAGCGGACCAGGACTCTGTACAGGGCATAGTCCTGTGCCTGAAGGTCAACGGCTTGGAATCGTCTATTTGCGGGGAGTCTAGCTTCCCTATAGAAGTACGAGTGGATAGTGTCTAAGGTGATGTGAGAATAGGGAGGGTCAAATGGAGGATTCCTTGTGGATAGCAGCAAAATGTGGACTGGGAGGCTCGTAGTCCAAGGAATCGGTTCAGTAAACTAGGGGTGATAGTCAGAGGTATCCCTTGGACAGTAGTGTGAAACATTAGATTATCTTGTCGAATTATGTTATTGTAAAATTCTGCACATAAGGTTTTAATTGATAGAAGTTGATAATGTTCATGGCGACGGGACATGATTGGGTAAAGAAGTGCCTATTAAGATAACTTGTTTTAATAGGATTGTAAATGGTTTGTGCAAACTTATTACATAACTCTAGGGTAGGGAATCTAGGGTCCGGACTTGGTTCGGCACCGGGGTTGGCCGGGTTTGGTCGGCGTCTTCTAAGTTAATGAGATTAAAGGAAGCATAAAGATATTGCATTAAAAATAATTTAAATGCAAGAAAAATAAATAGTAATTATACCGGGCAGCTCGGGGAGGCATGGTTGAGGATGAGGACTTGCAAGATCTCCTTGGAATGAAAGAAGTGAAGAAGGGAGTTGATTTTGGTGTGGGAAGAGAAGGGGAATTTGGGTGCCTTATATAGGCACATCAACGGGGGTGCCCGGGAGCCTCCGGGCGCCCTGGTCAATGCTTGCTGCCAAAGGCAGAGATTCGGCTGGTTGGGGGCGCCCGGGACAGCCTAGGCGCCCTCAACAGGGTACTTTTGCAGCTTTTGCTGCATTGGAGGTGATGGGGGCGCCCGCTTGGTTCCGGGCGGCCTGGTCAAGGGCAGAGGCAGCTTTTCTGTCTTGGGGAAAGAAAAGTTGTCGAGGGGGGCGCCCGTGTGGTCCCGGGCGCCCGGAATAGTATAGGAAAAGACAAAATTTTGTCTTGTTATCATTTGACCATGGTTTAACTGCTTTGACCATGGTTTGACTATGTTGACCATGGTTTGACTATGATCTTAAATACAAGATTATCTCATACTATAGGCATCAAAAGAATTTCCAATCTTAATCTTACTGTCTCACCCAGTCTAGGGTTTTCAATCACGTTAGCCTTATAGGTTTTGTGAGACAGGTTTTGATAGTTAAGACTATTTTGAAAATTTTGATTAATTTTGAGAACAATTAAATTTTGATAGCTTAATTAATTTTGAAAATAATTAAATTTTGAAAACTTAATTAATTTTGAAAACATTTAAATTTTGAAAACTTAATTAATTTTGAAATATTTGAAAAGATGTTAAAATCTACAAATAACTGAAATTTTGTGTTAGATACGAATTTGACAAAAAAATAATTTGAATTTGAATTTCAAAAATTGGCTTCCAAGTCTTGGCGAGGCACAGGGCCTTCTTTGGCCGTAGCCTTATGGGATCAACCACCCTTTCCTTGACAAAGCCTTTTAATGAAATTTCATTTTCAAAATTATTCTTTTAAAAATTTCTGGTCTAACTAGTTTGGGTCTTGGATCGGTAGTTTCGGCTAGTTCCGCCAAATTGGCTTCCCTAACGTACTATCTGTTGGTGAGAGCCCTAGAGCCGATCATGTAATGATTGTATGGACTAATTTGTATCATATTCCTATGTATAAATAAAGGCATGTTTTATGGTTATTATACTTACGTGTATTTGTGCCAATTAGCTAAGTATAATAATGTCCTTGAGTAGAAGTTTCTTATCTATATCAATCGATTGGTTGAATCGATAGTGAGATGATATAGAGAACACTACTCTAAATAATTCCTAGTCAATTATTAACATTCAAGGACAATGTTAATACGTAGAGGCTAGCATGTAGGTCAACATGATGACTTGATCTCACAAGTCATAGATATAGAGATATCAAGTTGACACATGGGTATGCATTGGAGAATGTATACTGAATGACCCACCATGAGAAAGTATCATGGATCGTTATATGAGTGTCATATACTTTCTCATGTGGCTATTAGTATGACTATTAGTCCTTGGACCTGAAGTCACCATGGATTCCTACATAAGGAGTTGCGTACTTTGGCTTCGTCAAACGTCACCCGTAAATGGGTGGACTATAAAGGCGATTACTGGGTATGTAACAAATTATGGAGAGGGATGTGAGTGATGTAGATGGGATCTATCCCTCCTATATGACGGGAGCGATATCGTATTCTTGATAGAGTGAGACCACAAAGTGCATGGCCATGCCCAAGTGAGTCAATATGAGATATTGAGCTCACTTGATTAGTGTGAGTCTACTTGGAGTTCAAGATATAGATTGACTCGAGGATGACACGGTCTATGCCTCAATTGAGTCAATCTAGATATCAAGGATAGAGGGACATTATCATATATTGTGAGAGTCACAATTATTAGTCATAAGGTGATGTTGGATCTCAACATTCTTGTAACTTGGGTAGCAATGATGTGTTGCTAGATACCGCTCATTGCTTATGTTTCTAAGAGGTTAGAAGCATTGCCAACGTTACAAGAACCTATAGGGTCACACGCAAAGAACAAATAGATGGAGAAAAATTGAAGTCAAGTTTGACTTGGCTAAATATGGAAAGTCCATAAAAGGCAAGTTTGACTTGACCTAAATCCAAATCAAGTTTGACTTGACTTGGTTCCACTTCAAGTTAGACTTGACATGGGAGAAGAAGTGAAGTCAAGTTTGACTTGGCTAAATATGGAAAGTCCATAAAAGGCAAGTTTGACTTGACCTAAATCCAAATCAAGTTTGACTTGACTTGGTTCCACTTCAAGTTAGACTTGACATGGGAGAAGAAATGGAGTCAAGTTTGACTTGACTATTTATGGAAAGTCCATAAAAGGCAAGTTTGACTTGACCAAAACCCACCTCACCTTTGTTTGACCAAGTGATGACTTGGTTTTCCCCCCATTTGAATTTCGAATTCAAATTGAAAGGGGATATGGAAAGCCACCTAATGGCACTTAATAGCCATTATGGCCGGCCACCTAATGGCCATTAATGGCCATTAAGTGGCCGGCCACCATGTGGGAACAAAACCTATGTTTTGTTTCATTTTTGTGTGTGAGGCTTTTCTTCTTCTCTCTTGATTTTCGGTGGGAGTGCTTCTTCGACCTCTCCTCTTGGCCGAAAGCTATAGGGTGCTAGCACACCTAAGCTTTTGATCCATCTTCATTTGTTCGCGTGGATACGTATAGAGGAGTGTCTGCTTTGATACTCTAAGAGATCCGGCGGCCTTTTGGACAAGCGGGAAAGCGAAGGGCTACGCGTCAAGGGTAATGATTCTTATCATGTAGATCTAATGTAGATTAAACTCATACTCGTAATTTATTTTATGTTCGCACGGATCCGTGGCCGAACTTCTGGGGTTTCCGCAACGCAAAAAGCGATTTTTGCGGCCTAGAATTTCCAACAGTGGTATCAGAGCCACGTGCGAACCTTGTACGAGTTTAAATTTGTTTTTTTTGTATTAGATACAAAATTTAAAGACAAATTATATTCTGTGATTTTTCGAAATTTATAGAATTTATGGGTATTTTTCTCATGAAGTCGAAGCAACAAGTGTTCGGACACTTGTAGGCTTCACCGATCGAGAAAAACTTTCCGAAACGGAAAGATCTCGCTATAATCTTTCGGGACAGCGGCTTAAGTTGTTGTAAGGTGATTTTGGGACACTCGCGAAATTCATTTCGCGAGTAGGGGCGCCGCCCCTAACCCCGCGAGGGGCATTGTCTCGCAATCGTGCCCGAAAATCGTGTAGCGGGACCGTTACGGAAGTGTAACTCATAATATTGTAAAATTGTCGAAAAATTATAGAAATTTATTTAAAATAGATAATTTAGAATTATGTATGGATTTGTGATGATCATGGCCCAATAAAAACCCAATGTGATTGAAATGTGTTGTAATTCATATTACGGTCTGTGTACCGTTTTTGTGGTTGTGCGTGTTGTATAGTGTATGCGACCTGCGAGTCGGCTTCTTTTATTTTATTTCTGTACTTTCTTATTTTGTAATGTACAAAATGAAGATGGTGGGCGGTCCATCCGAAGACGGAGTTATGGAGGGAGCCGACGACACGTGGCGGTCAAAGGAGAAGCTTGGAGAAGCGAAACCCTAGGTTGACCGTCCGATCTTCTCATTGGCTTGAGAAGATCGTAGTAGGGCCATGATCCAATCACAAATTAAATTATTTTATTATTTGCTTGTATGTGATGCATGCTAGAGTAAAATAATTAGAGCCTTGTGTATATGATACACCCTCTCTCTTGCGATTAGATTCGATCTAATTCAAATCAACTCCGACTCGTAAATGCCTACCAAGTTTTGATACCTATCACTACCTCGATCATTTGTTGTTGTTGAATCTGCCAAAGCAGAGCAACACATTTAATCTTGGTAGGGTACGGAGGGACAATCTTGGTCCCGCCTATCACGGCTTGGGTGAGAACAAACTCAATCAGATTGAGTGAAACTAGTTAACTCGGTTGGATCGAGTCTAACTATAGGCATATTCCAATCGTTGGAAAGGTAGGATAAAAATCGCATTTATATTAAAACTTGGGCGATTTAGCCAAAGCTAACTCAAGTTTTTATGTAAATGTAAATTTTAATCCTATAAACAAGAGTTGCATAGAGATGTAATCGGTAAATTGTTACCTACCGATCGTACTAAGTCTTGGGCGATTTAGCCAAAGCTAACTCAAGGCTTAGTATGATGTGGATCTTGTCCCACTATATTATAGTTAAATTAGATAGAATCTTGTAGCGTGGTTTGACCACATCTATGACTTGATTCTACAAAATTTCTATAATTCAGTGGGAGAATCATTTAATTAAAGGCTTAATTAAATGAAAAAAGGAATATGTTATTTAATTTTCTGCATTTTATTGTTGTAGATTGCCATGTCGACAAACGCAAATACTCTCTCTCTGCGATCTGTCCTTGAGAAGGACAAGCTCAATGGAGCAAACTTCCTGGACTGGTACAGGAACTTGAGAATTGTTCTCAAGCAAGAACGTAAACTGTACGTTCTGGAGCAGCCTATTCCCGAGGCACCTCCTGCCAGTGCCACGCGAGCTGACCGTGATGCTCACAAGAAGCATCAAGATGACGCATTAGATGTGTCATGCCTTATGCTCGCAACCATGAACTCTGAGCTTCAGAAGCAACATGAGTTAATGGATGCTTTCGATATGGTTGAGCATCTGCGTCAACTATATCAAGGACAAGCAAGGCACGAGAGATTTGAGATCTCTAAGGCACTGTTTCAGTGCAAGATGCAAGAAGGGACTCCCGTAGGTCCCTATGTACTCAAGATGATTGGGTACATAGAGAATCTGCAGAGATTGGGATTCCCACTGGGCCAAGAGTTGGCCACAGACTTGATCTTGCAGTCCCTACCCGAAAGTTATAGTCAATTTGTCATGAACTGGAACATGAACGAAATTGACAAGCCCCTGCCTGAGATGCTCAGCATGTTGAGAACTGCTGAGCTCAA
>JAGFNQ010005436.1:132608-219609 GCA_024364735.1 Boesenbergia rotunda | reverse complement strand
TCGTGTTCCATCAAAGGCTGTAGTAAAGACACCATATCAGATATGGACTGGGAAAATCCCAGATGTCTTTTATGAGGATTGGAGTTGTGAGGCTTACGTTCGACGTCAAGTCTCAGACAAACTGGACCCAAATCTGATAAGTGCTATTTTGTAGGATATCCCAAGGAAACGAAGGGATATTACTTCTACATACCCAGTCAGCACAAAGTGTTTGTGGCGAAGACTGGGGTTTTTCTAGAAAGGGACTTTGTTTCTAGAAAAACTAGTGGGAGTACGTTCGATCTTGAAGAACTTCAAGATATGGACCAAAGCACTGAGGCCTTGATGGAGGTTGAACAGGAACCACAAAATGTTGTGGATCATGAGGTTGTTACACAAGGAGTTATGGAACAACATCCTGTTCAAGTAGACCTACCTCTTCGGAGGTCTGGTAGGGTACGTCATCAGCCTGAGAGATATTCATTTCTCTTGTCTGATGACAATGACGTTGTGCTCATTGAGAATGAGCCTATAACCTATCAGGAAGCTGTGATGAGCCCAGACTCTGAGAAATGGCTTGAGGCCATGAGATCCGAAATGGATTCCATGTACACCAACCAAGTTTGGACCTTGGTTGATCCACCTGAAGGGGTAAAACCCATTGGGTGTAAGTGGGTCTTTAAGAGAAAGACTGACTTGGGAGGACTTACGCATACCTATAAAGGTAGACTGGTAGCAAAGGGTTTCAAACAAATTCATGGTATTGACTATGATGAAACATTTTCTCCAGTAGCGATGTTCAAGTCCATTCGGATCATGCTTGCTATTGCAGCATACCACGATTATGAGATCTGGCAGATGGATGTCAAAACCGCGTTCCTGAATGGGAACCTACTCGAGGATGTGTACATGACACAACCTGAGGGTTTTGTAGATCCAAAGCATACTGGCAGAGTATGCAAGCTGCAAAGGTCCATTTATGGACTAAAGCAAGCTTCTCGGAGCTGGAATCTTCGATTCGATGATGCAATCAAACAGTTTGGTTTCATCAAGAATGAAGATGAACCCTGTGTCTACAAGAGGGTTGAAGGAAACATAGTAGTTTTCCTCATATTGTATGTGGATGACATACTACTCATTGGGAATGATATTCCTATGCTTCAGTCTGTGAAGACTTGGCTGGGGAATTGTTTCTCGATGAAGGACTTAGGTGAAGCAGCCTGTATTTTAGGCATCAAGATCTATAGAGATAGATCTAAGAGATTGCTTGGCCTAAGTCAGAGTACATACATTGACAAGGTCTTACTTCGGTTTGCCATGCAGAATTCCAAGAAAGGATTTCTGCCTATGTCACATGGTATGAGTCTTTCGAAGACTCAAAGTCCCTCTTCTAGAGAGGAGAGAGACCGCATGGATAAGATCCCTTATGCCTCGGCCATAGGATCTATCATGTACGTCATGCTATGTACTCGTCCTGATGTCTCGTATGCTTTAAGTATGACGAGCAGATACCAGTCAGATCCAGGTGAGCGTCACTGGATAGCGGTCAAGAATATTCTTAAGTACTTGAGAAGGACTAAAGAATATTTCTTGATATATGGAGGCGATGAGGAGCTAACTGTAAAGGGTTACAGTGATGCCAGCTTCCAAACCGACCAGGATGATTATCGGTCGCAGTCAGGGTTCGTGTTTTGTCTGAATGGCGGCGCTGTGAGCTGGAAGAGTTCGAAGCAGGACACAGTTGCTGATTCTACAACAGAGCCTGAGTATATTGCTGCATCAGAGGCAGCAAAGGAGGCAGTTTGGATCCGCAAGTTCGTTGCAGAGCTTGGGGTGGTCCCTAGCATTGCAGATCCCATAGAGCTCTATTGTGACAATAATGGAGCTATTGCGCAGGCTAAGGAACCTCGCTCACACCAGCGGACCAAACATATACTACGGCGCTTCCATCTCATTCGAGAGATCATCGATAGAGGAGATGTGAAGATATGCAGAGTACCCACAGAGGCGAATGTCGCAGATCCCCTGACCAAGGCTTTGGCACAGACAAAGCATGATGGTCACACTAGATCATTGGGTATTAGATACTACAGTGATTGGCACTAGTGCTAGTGGGAGATTGTTGGTGAGAGCCCTAGAGCCGATCATGTAATGATTGTATGGACTAATTTGTATCATATTCCTATGTATAAATAAAGGCATGTTTTATGGTTATTATACTTACGTGTATTTGTGCCAATTAGCTAAGTATAATAATGTCCTTGAGTAGAAGTTTCTTATCTATATCAATCGATTGGTTGAATCGATAGTGAGATGATATAGAGAACACTACTCTAAATAATTCCTAGTCAAGTATTAACATTCAAGGACAATGTTAATACGTAGAGGCTAGCATGTAGGTCAACATGATGACTTGATCTCACAAGTCATAGATATAGAGATATCAAGTTGACACATGGGTATGCATTGGAGAATGTATACTGAATGACCCACCATGAGAAAGTATCATGGATCGTTATATGAGTGTCATATACTTTCTCATGTGGCTATTAGTATGACTATTAGTCCTTGGACCTGAAGTCACCATGGATTCCTACATAAGGAGTTGCGTACTTTGGCTTCGTCAAACGTCACCCGTAAATGGGTGGACTATAAAGGCGATTACTGGGTATGTAACAAATTATGGAGAGGGATGTGAGTGATGTAGATGGGATCTATCCCTCCTATATGACAGGAGCGATATCGTATTCTTGATAGAGTGAGACCACAAAGTGCATGGCCATGCCCAAGTGAGTCAATATGAGATATTGAGCTCACTTGATTAGTGTGAGTCTACTTGGAGTTCAAGATATAGATTGACTCGAGGATGACACGGTCTATGCCTCAATTGAGTCAATCTAGATATCAAGGATAGAGGGACATTATCATATATTGTGAGAGTCACAATTATTAGTCACAAGGTGATGTTGGATCTCAACATTCTTGTAACTTGGGTAGCAATGATGTGTTGCTAGATACCGCTCATTGCTTATGTTTCTAAGAGGTTAGAAGCATTGCCAACGTTACAAGAACCTATAGGGTCACACGTAAAGAACAAATAGATGGAGAAAAATTGAAGTCAAGTTTGACTTGGCTAAATATGGAAAGTCCATAAAAGGCAAGTTTGACTTGACCTAAATCCAAATCAAGTTTGACTTGACTTGGTTCCACTTCAAGTTAGACTTGACATGGGAGAAGAAGTGAAGTCAAGTTTGACTTGGCTAAATATGGAAAGTCCATAAAAGGCAAGTTTGACTTGACCTAAATCCAAATCAAGTTTGACTTGACTTGGTTCCACTTCAAGTTAGACTTGACATGGGAGAAGAAATGGAGTCAAGTTTGACTTGACTATTTATGGAAAGTCCATAAAAGGCAAGTTTGACTTGACCAAAACCCACCTCACCTTTGTTTGACCAAGTGATGACTTGGTTTTCCCCCCATTTGAATTTCGAATTCAAATTGAAAGGGGATATGGAAAGCCACCTAATGGCACTTAATAGCCATTATGGCCGGCCACCTAATGGCCATTAATGGCCATTAAGTGGCCGGCCACCATGTGGGAACAAAACCTATGTTTTGTTTCATTTTTGTGTGTGAGGCTTTTCTTCTTCTCTCTTGATTTTCGGTGGGAGTGCTTCTTCGACCTCTCCTCTTGGCCGAAAGCTATAGGGTGCTAGCACACCTAAGCTTTTGATCCATCTTCATTTGTTCGCGTGGATACGTATAGAGGAGTGTCTGCTTTGATACTCTAAGAGATTCGGCGGCCTTTTGGACAAGCGGGAAAGCGAAGGGCTACGCGTCAAGGGTAATGATTCTTATCATGTAGATCTAATGTAGATTAAACTCGTACTCGTAATTTATTTTATGTTCGCACGGATCCGTGGCCGAACTTCTGGGGTTTCCGCAACGCAAAAAGCGGTTTTTGCGGCCTAGAATTTCCAACACTATCATCTCACCTCCACCCAATACTATGTTGTCAAGTTTTAGTTAAGTTTGTTCAGTCCTTAAGCTAACCATTCCTAAATCTAAGCATGGTAAATTACAGGAATTTTAAATAAACAATCAATCAAGCAATTGCAATGACGAATTAAATTTTTATCTAATAATGAATATTGTTTTCAGTTTGGCTCCCCCTGGACTAAAGCCACGGTGATGGTTAGGCAAGATGTGAATCTTGTCCTTGGGGATCCAATACTGATTTGATCCAGTTGGTTTGTTTAGGTATAGTTTAGGTACCCATGCCTGAATTTTACCTCTGGACTGATTCAGTACAGCAAAGTAAGATCTTTGCCAGGATTTTGTTCTATAGCCAAGTCCGGATCGATTTAGAACTGATTTCTGTTTTCCAAGGATCATGTCAAGACCCTTGGAACCAGATGTAAATCGTTCTAAAGTTGATCTAAGATCCTTAACCTGAGTTTTCAGGGAGGAGTTCTCCTTTTCAAGTTTTTCAACTTGAGTAGGAGTTCCTTCCTGAACCATCTCGGTTAAGGGTTTAGTGTCAGCTCCCTCTTTCAGGAGTTTTACTTCCTGTCGGAGGGATTCGACTCGGAGTTTGGCTTTTGCCAAATCTCGAGAAAGAAATGAAATTAATTCACTTAATTGACATCTATTGAAACCAGTTACCTTAATTTCGCCGTCTTCTGTAAAGGTCAGCTCGCCGTCGTCCTGTTCTGATTCTGACTCAGTCTCGACTTTTTCTGAAGCGGTCAGAGCTAGTAGGTTTGATTAGGGTGCTTCTTCTTCTTCTTCTGAGGAAGATTCGTCCTAGGTTGCTTGGAGCGCTTTCTTTCTTCTTGTCTTTTTGATTTCCTTTAAGTTTGGACATTCTGTCTTGTAGTGGCCCTTTTTCTTGCACTCGTAGTAGGTTACGTTGGGCTTATTTTTATCATTCGCGGGTTCAGCTGGTTCATCCTTTCTTCGGCTGATTTTCCATTTGTTGGTTCGGTTCTTCAGCTCCTTGTAGTAGCTTCGGGCTAGTCGGACCAGCTTAGTTTGATCTCCTTCTTCGTCTTCTGAGTCTAAGTCTGAGTTAGACTCGAGTTCAGGTTCAGGCTTCTTCTTTGTTGTCCTTCCAATTTTACCTGCAACGAAAGCAATACCTTTCTCAACCATATTGGTGTTAGATTGTTCGTGCAGTTCTAGTTCGGAAAACAATTCGTCTAATTTTATTTTTGAAAGATCCCTTGAGACCTTGTATGCATCTACCATAGATGCCCACAAGGTGTTTCTAGGGAAAGCGTTTAAGGCATACCTTATTAAGTCACGATTTTCAACCTTGTGACCTATAGTGTGAAGACCGTTCATCAACTCTTGGATCCGTACGTGGAGCTGGGCTGCTGTTTAGTTGTCGGCCATCTTGATGGTGTACAATTTGTTCAGTAGCAGATCCCTCTTACTGATCCGAGTATCTGATGTCCCTTCGTGCAGCTCGATCAATTTTGCCCAAAGCTCCTTTGCACTGTTGAAGGGGCTCACCCGGTTCAGCTGCTCTTTTGTCAATCCGCATTGGAGAGTCTGAGTTGCTTTTGCGTCGGCTTCTATCTTGCGTTTTAGGGCGTTGTCCCATTCTGAGTAGCTTTGAGGAAGTCCTTCGGCGTTTCTGGGGATCTCCAGACCGGACTGGATAATGATCCACATGTCCACCTGAGTTTTCAAGTGGACCTCCATGCGACTTTTCCAGTAAGAAAAGTCTTCTCCACTGAAAAGTGGAGGTCTGGCGGTGCTAAAACCTTCTTGCATGGCCATTTTAATCTGTAACAGAAAACTAACAGAAATACAAATTTTCCAAGACTAGGTCTTGGATTAGTAGTGCTGGATAAATAAAATAACGAGGGGTGTTGCACCAACCTCGCAAAAAAAATTCAAACGAAATATGTAACGAAAATTCGAAAAAAAATAGAAAATAAAGATCCGAAAAAAAATTTCAAACTGGTGGTTGCACCAGGTTTGAACTTCCCCGCTCTGATACCACTTGTTGGATCGATAGGACCGATAGAGGGGGGGTGAATATCGGTATTCGTTTTTCGGAAAATTAAGAGCAAGTGCACAGCGGAAATAAAAAATATCACAGCACAGAGACACAGTCGATTTTACTTGGTTCGGAGCCTGTGTCGACTCCTACTCCAAGGCCCACGGTCGTTGACCGTTTACTTTGGGCAATTCTATATTAGGCGCAAAACAGTTTACAAAGGATTACAGAATTAAGTACAGTAAACTTATAAATAGCTCTTTTACCGACGTCCGAGGTAGATCGACTTTTTCGGAGCAGCGGGACGTCGTCGGCTCGAGTTGGAAGGATTCCGGGGCACAGGGCGAGAGCAGAAGAGCGTAGAAACGTCGAGTGAATTGATGTTATTGAAGCCTTGGTCGAGGGCCCTTTATATAGGGCCTGGGGGCGCCCAGGATGTTGGGGGTGCCCCCCCCACGTGTCATTTGATCCGCCAAAGTCTCGGTCAGCGTCTGATCCCTTTATCTTCGGGATCCGCTTTGACCGGGGCGCCCGGAGCGCTCGGGGCACCCGGATTGACCGGGTCAAATTTCTACCTTCTTGGCTTCGCTGGCTTCTGGATCGAGCATTGTGCATGGGGGCGCCCGGGACGCTGGGGGTGCCCGGGAGCGCAGGGGGTGCCCGGGAGCACGGGGGCGCCTGCAGGATGTATTGTCGAAGCATACTTTTTACTTGGGTGTTTTGTGTTCACCTTGGGGGCGCCCGGGACACTCCGGGTGCCCTGGTCAGCTGTAGCCTCATTCCTTTGAGGCTTTCTGAGCTGCAGACACACGTTCCATCGGTCCTGCATCCAGTGTTAGTCCAAAACACAATAATACAATAATTTATTATGTTATACAACCTTAGCTGTCTTGGTTCTGACTTTGGTCTCCAAAATGGAGCCCTAGGTCGAATCGACGCCTACTGTTCCCTCGACGGGGAACGCGTCCTCACCTACTCCTCTCGGGAGAATTTACCTGATGCCAACCGTTCCTTTGGTTGGACTTTTGCCTGACGGTCCTTTGTCAGGTCTTGGATGCCGAGCTGCCCTTCGCCCGGTGCCTAGCATTCCTTCGCTAGGGCTTCGGTCTCAGGCTGTCCTTCGCCTGGCGCCTAGCAGTCCTTCGCTAGGGCTTTTGACTCTGGCATTCCTTCGCCAGTGCCTAGCAGTTCTTCGCTAGGGCTTTTTACCCTGGCATTCCTTCGCCAGTGCCTAGCAGTCCTTCGCTAGGACT
Source organism: Boesenbergia rotunda (assembly GCA_024364735.1). NCBI lineage: Eukaryota > Viridiplantae > Streptophyta > Magnoliopsida > Zingiberales > Zingiberaceae > Boesenbergia > Boesenbergia rotunda. Next base: position 212,367 of record JAGFNQ010005436.1, on the reverse strand, counting down.
TTTTACCCTGGCATTCCTTCGCCAGTGCCTAGCAGTCCTTCGGTAGGACTTTTCCTGCACACTAGAGTAACTTGTTAGAAAACAAGTAAGACTTAACTTTTGACCTCTGTTGCCATTATCAAAACACAGGTTTGACTTGGGTGCATTCTGCACCAACAAATACGGGCGCCCCGAGCGCTCCGGGTGCCCCGATCAAAGCTGATCCCGAATGTAAAGGGATCAGAAGCTGACCGAGCAATTACCGGATCAACTGACACATAGGGGGGCACCCCCGACGATCCGGGCTCCCCTAGGGCTATATAAAGGGCCCTCGACCCCAAGGCTCAAAGCAACACTTGATTCAACGCTTCTACGCTCTTCTGCTCTCGTGCCTCGCTCCGGAAACCTCCCAACTCGAGCCGACGACGTCCCGCTACTCCGAAAAAGACAACCTACATCGGACGTCGGTAAAAGAAGAGCTTCTTGTTTTTTAACTTGCTACATTTGTAATTCAATACTGTAAACTGTTATTGCGCGATTATAGTATTGCCCGCAGAAAATGGTCAACGACCGTGGACCTTGGAGTAGGAGTCGACCTAGGCTCCGAACCAAGTAAAAATCTCTGTGTTTGCGTGTTTTGTTTTAATCTTCCGCTGTGCAATTTCTCTATTTCAAATCCAAACGTTTTTCGATATTCACCCCCCCCTCTATCGATTCTCTCGATCCAACATGCCCTGGATGCTGGGGGCGCCTGACACGTGCCATCGGCTCTGAGAAACCTCATCCGAAGCTCGGTCAGCGCTTATCCCTCCAGAATCGGCCTCGAGCTGACGGGGGCACCTGGGACACTAGGGGCGCCCCGGATGACATGGTCTGCTGGCTTCTCGGCTGATATCGGTTCTATCACTTAGTTGGCTTGGACCCAGGGCCCCGGGACCATAAGGGCGCCTGAGACCTTGAGGGTGCCTGTCCCAGTGAGCTTCTGAAGTGGTTCTTGCTTAGTTGTTCGTTTGGCATTCACCTTGGGCGCCCAGGACCTCCCGGGCGCCTTGCCCAGCTGCTGCCCCTCTCCTTTGGAGCGTTCTGAGCTGCAGAAATATGTTCCTTTGGTCCCTACATCCAAGGTTAGTTTCACAACAAACAAGGCAAGAAATGTTAGGTTTTTTACAGCCGCAGCTGTCTTGGTTCTGACTTCGGGTCTCCCAAATGGAACCCTAGGTCGAGCCGACGCCTACTGTTCCCTCGACGGGAAACGCGTCCTCACCTACTCCTCTCAGGAGAGTTTACCTTTTGCCAATCGGCTCCTCCGGTTGGACTTTTGCCCGATGCACCTGACCAGGTCTTCGTGCCCACCTTCCAAGTAGGTCTTCGGTGCCCAGCTCCTTGCCAGGGCTTCGTGCCCAGTCCTCGACTAGGACATTGTGCCCACCTTCCGAGCAGGTCTTCAGTGCCAGCTCCTTGCTAGGGCTTCGTGCCCAGTCCTCGACCAGGACTTCGTGCTTAGTGTACCTAGGGCTTCTTTCCTGTACACCTAGTGAGCATATTAGACCAATATAACATCTTAACTTTTGAACCCTTTGCCAATATCAAAAACCCAGGTTCGACTTAGGTGCTGCCTGCACCAACAATCTCTCCCTTTTTGATTTATGGTAACTCGCTTCAAAAAGTTAAGTTTAATCAAAAACAGGTAAAATTCCAATTTCATTCCACCCCCTGAAGGAATCTCCCCTTAGATTTTTCAAAGGATTGCGGGGTTTAAAAAAGGTTTCTAAGTCTAAAAGGGAAATTATTTTTCAACACTTAGAATCTTTTAAAAAAATATAAGTTAGAAAATATTTTCCAAAAAAATTTTGGGATGAAAACTTGGAAAAATTTTACTTAGAAAATTTACACTTAAAAAATTCTCAAGTCAATACTTAGTTTTCGCACTTTAGAAAATTTTCTAAACTTCTTCTGAAGTTTTAATACTTAGAAAATCTGAAGTTTTTAAAAGAATTTCTACCATATTTTTGAGTTGTGAAAAATTTTTCCAATCTTTTTAGCATTTTAGAAAGTTTTCATGAAAATACTTAAAATTAGAGATGTTTAACATAAGTACTTAGAGAAATTTTGAGCATGGCTGAGTCAAGTACTTAGAAGTAATACTTAGAGAAATTTTGACATAGCTAAGTCAAGTACTTAGACATAATTTTGAAAACAGCTTAAGTGAGGTACTCAGAAATAATTTTGAAAACAATTTAATGCAATTTACTTAAGGGTTTTTACTTTTTGAAATTTTACTTTTTGAAAAAGGAGAAAGTAAAGTCTTGAAGTTTTTGAAATTAAAATTTTTGAAATTAATTTTGAAAACAATTTAATGCAATTTACTTAAGGGATTTTACTTTTTGAAATTTTACTTTTTGAAAAAGGAGAAAGTAAAGTCTTGAAGTTTTTGAAATTAAAATTTTTGAAATTTTTTTAAACCTTCTCTCCATTCCAATCTCTCCCCCTTTGCCATATATAAAAAAATAATATAGTAAAACATTATAGCGAAAGAAGTAAGGTGCTGTACTGAACAATTCAAGATAGAAACTGGACCAAATCAATTCTAATTTTCTCTTTCGGTTCCTGTCTAACCCAATTAGCTACTTACTAACTCTTATAAACAGTAGCTTTCGCTAGGGTTAGTCAAGTTAAGTGTTTTGCTCAAGTTAGATTTTCTAAGCTTGACACTTAACTTGATTACTGTTTATTGGTATTTAGTGCCCCAATTACTGCAAATGCACAGACTTAAGCATCTTGAATCAAGGCAAATACCTAAGCATCTCAACCCATTCTAGGTGATCAATCAAAAGTACCCTAAGGTGCTTGTGAGATGCTGGCTTCTAGATCTATAGGCGCATGCAGTTCTAGGGTTAAGGCCTAAGCTAAGTCCGTTTGCGAAAAAGCCCTAGTTTTGAAGGGGGAATTTTTCATAAGAAAAACTAAGTCGAAAAATTTTAAAAAAATGATTTTTTAAAAATTATGTAGGGACTGATTTGAAACTCAAGTAAAGCAGTTAAAAAAAACTAGAAGTAGAGTAAGCCTATTCTACCAAGCATACCCTCTGATAAAGATCAGATAATCAAGACAAGTAACTAGTCAACTAGTCAAAGCGAGGACCAGCATAGTCATACCACAATCAAATACAAGTCAACCCTACTGAGTAGGGGTAGTCAACCAATAGTACAATATCAATATGAACTAGGAGGAAGGACCGGGATGATCCGATGAGTTGGGTTGCCAGGATCGAAGTAACACCATAATTTCATTATACCGTGCGTCGCTCGTCTCTCGATCAGCTTTGCGGGCATCCATATACTCTGCGTGATTAGCTTCTACTTCCTCCCTGAGACTGTGTATCTCGGTCCTAAGTAGAGCTAGACTCTCGGTAGTCGTCGGAGGAGGGGGCTCGTCCATCTGCTCTTGAATCTCGGCCGCCAGATCTGCGACATCGACCTCTATCTCCTCATCAGAGTCGATCTGGGGTCCGGCTCACTGACGTCTCCACGACAAAACCCCGATACCCGAGACCTCTATGCCTGCTAGGGAAAAGTTCCTAAAACCTATTTCATCAAATTCGATCATTGCGGTCATCTCCCCATCGGTGATATTACAACCGTGATGATGAAGAATGGAGGTGATGATGTGGCAGTAAGGGGTGCATACCCGCCCCTGAGTAGTGACGCTGGACGCATGTAGAATCGTGTGGAACATGTGGAGTCCAATATCGATATCTAGGTGATGGATCAATGCGTATAGTAGGAAGGTGTGGAATGGTCGCATGGTGGCGACATCCCTAATGGACAAGGGTAGAATGCAGTAGACTAGGACTCTATAAAGAGCGTAGTCCAGGACCTGAAGATCGACAGACTGAAATCGTCTAGCCAAAGGGTTTCAAGCATCTCTATAAAAATAGGAGTATAGGGTGTCCAGGTCAATGTGAGAGTAGGGAGCATCAAAAGGAGGATCTCTAGGAGGATTGCAGCAAAAAGTGGACTGAGAAAGTCGTAGTCCAAGAAATCTGTTGAGCAACGAGGGGGTTATTGTCAAGGGCATCCCTTGAACTGTGGTGACAAGCATAAGGTCATTTTGTCTGACTATGTTGTTGTAGAATTCTGCACATAGGATTCTATTAATGGGATGAGTGCATAAAACAAGGTTGTCTAGTTGGTAAAAATTGATAACATTCATGGCCAATGGACAGGATTGAGTGAAAATTTGCCTATTTGGGTAACTAGTTTTGATGGGTTTATATGTTGTCCTAGCAAACATATTGCAAAGTTCCAAGGTTGGGAACCTAGGGTCGGGGCTAGGTTCGCTTCCGGGGTTTGATTGACTTGCACGACGTTTCCTAAAGTAATACGAAGCATGCGTTTAAGGATAGAAATAATAAAGAGATTAATGCAAAAGAAATGATACCGAGTGGTTGTCCGAGGAGGCATGGTCGAGGTGGAGTGGTCGTGGGCATAAGAGGGTCGTTCGGTCGCCTTGGAAGGAGAAGAGTTAGAGAAGAGAAGTGTTTTGGGTGTGGCAAAAGGAGGGGGTTTCGGGTTGTTTATATAGTGGTGTTAGGTCGGGCACCCGAGAGGTCCCAGGCGCCCGGGTCAGAGGGTAGCTGCTTTTAGCAGTTGTTTGCCGTGACCTGGTGCTGGATGGGGGCGCCCGCGATGGCCTGGGCGCCCGAAGTCAGATCAAAACTGCTACATGTAGCTTTTGATGTTTTAACCGTGTCCTTGGGGGCACCTGTGAGGACCCGGGCGCCTCTTATAGACACTTTTCAATCTTGATTGAAGAGAAAGAGAAAGGGGAGCGCCCGGGCTGTGTAGAAGTTGACAATTTTGATGTATTGTTGACTGGTTTGACCATTTGACTATGGTTTGACTATTTTGACCATGGTTTTGACCAGTATTAACTGGATTAATCAAGCAATAATCAAGTCAACTCAGTTCTAACTTATAGGCTTTAATGTTCGTACTAAACAAAAGTACAGGGATCGGATAAATTTTAGTTAAATTAAATCTAACCATCTCACCCGTTCTAGAGTTATCAATCATATTAACCTTATGGGTTTTTGTGAGACAGATTTTGAAAGAAGTTTTGTTTTGACAAATCATGATTAATTTTTGAAAAAGTTAAATTAATTTTGAAAGCAATTATTTTTGAATTTTTTTTGAAAAAATGTGTTTGAATCTACGGTTAACTGAAATTTTGTGTTAGATTCGAATTTGACAAAGAATAATTTGAATTTGAATTTCAAAAATTGGCTTCCAGGTCTTGGCGAGGCACTAGGCCTTCTTTGGCCATGGCCTTATTGGATCATCAACCCTTTCCTTGACAAAGCCTTTTAATGAAATTTCATTTTCAAAATTATTTTTTGAAAAATTCTGGTCTAACTAGTTTGGGTCTTGGATCGGTAGCTTCGGCTAGTTCCACCAGTCTAAAGAGACCAAGTAGTGTATACTTGACCTTATTAGAAGAGGTTTCCCTAACGTACTATCATCTCACCGCCACCCAATACTATGTCGTTCAAATTTCGATTAATTAGTTTAGTCCTTAATCTAACCATTCCTAAGTTTAAACATGGTAAATTGCAGAAAATAAGTAGACAAGCAATCATGCAATTTAAGCAAGAAAAGAAATTCATTTAACTATGAAAATTGTTTTTAATTTGGGTCCCCCAGGACTAAAGCCACGATAATGGTTCGGCAAGATGTAAATCTTGTCCTTGGGGATCCAAAACTGATTTGATCATGTTTGGTTATTCGGGCAAAGTTTGGGTACCCATGCCTGAATTTTAGGTCTAGACTGATTTAGTACAGCATAGTATGACCTTTGTCTTGCCTTGGCTCGATAGCCTAACCCGGATCAATTTAGAACCGACTTCTGTTTTCCAAGGATCATGTCAAGACCCTTGGAACCAGAGGTGAATCGTTCTAATGCTGCTATAAGGTCCTTGACTTGAGTTTTCAAGGAGGAGTTCTCTTCCTCAGGTTTTTCAACTTGAGTAGAGGTTCCTTCTTGAATCTTCTCAGTTAAGGATCTAGAGTCAGCTCCCTCTTTCAGGAGTTTTACTTCCTGTCGGAGGGACTCAACTCGGATTTTGGCTTTCGCCAAGTCGCGAGAAAGATAAGCAATTAATTCAATTAATTGAATTCTAGAAAATCCACCTACAGTGATTTCGCCGTACTCAGAAAATGTGAGTTTTTCGTCGTCTGGCTCCGATTCTGACTCGGTCTCGATTTCTTCCGAAGCAGTCAGGGTGAGCAGGTTCGACTGTGGAGCCTCTTCTTCTTCTTCGGAGGAAGACTCGTCCCACATTGCCTGAAGGGTCTTCTTCCTTCTTGTCTTCTTGGCTTCTTTCAGGTTAGGTCATTCCGATTTGAAATGTCCCTTCTTGTTGCATTCGAAGCAGATCACACTTGATTTGTTCATGGATGGTTCAGTCGAATCTTCCTTTTTTCGGCTGGCTTTTCTTCTGTTGGACTGATTCTTCAATTCCTTGTAATAGTTCCGGGCAAGCCGGACCAGCTTGGGTCGATCCCCTTTGCTGTCTTCTGAGTCTGAGTCTGATTCAGACTCGGGTGCAGGTTGAGGCTTCTTCTTGACCATTTTTCCTGTCTTGCCTTCAACAAAAGCAATGCCTTTCTCGGCTAGGGTGCAGTTAGTCTCCTCATGTAATTCAAGTTCGGAAAATAGTTCATCTAATTTGATTTTAGAAAGATCCCTTGAAACTTTGTACGCATCTACCATAGATGCCCACAGAGTATTTCTCGGGAAAGCGTTAAGAGTATACCTGATCAGGTCACGGTTCTCTACCTTGTGACCGATTGTGTGTAGACCGTTCATCAGCTCCTGAATTTTGGCATGGAGCTGGGCTGCAGATTCGTTGTCGTTCATCTTGATTGTGTACAGCTTGTTTAGTAGTGGTCCCTCTTGCTGATTCGGGTGTCGGAGGTTCCTTCGTACAACTCAATTAGCTTACCCCGGAGTTCCTTTGCACTGTTGAATGGTCCCACCCGGTTCATCTCTTCTTTGGTTAGGCCGCATTGGAGTGTTTGAGTCGCTTTAGCATCGGCCTCGATCTTTCTTTTGAGTGCGGTATCCCATTCGTTGTATGATTGTGGCACACCTTCAGCGTTTTTAGGGATTTCCAGTCCAGCTTGGATAATTATCCACATGTCCACCTGAGTTTTCAGGTGGACTTCCATCCGACTCTTCCAGTAGGAGAAATCCTCCCCACTGAAGTGTGGTGATCTGGCTGTACTGAACCCTTCTTGCATAGCCATTTAGGAATTCTAAAAATAAAATAGGAACAAGAACAAAAAATGTCCCAAGACTTGGTCTTGGATTAGCAGTGCGGGAAGAAGATAGATATAAAATGAATTATCGAGTGGTGTTGCACCAACCTTGATTAACGATAAAAATTCGATAAAAAAATATTAAAATTTTAATAAAAAATCCGAAAAACTCCCAAATTGGTGGTTGCACCAAATTTTAGCTTCCCTGCACTGATATCACTTGTTGGATCGAGAGAATACGATAGAGGGGGGGGTGAATATCGTAAAAGCATTTCGGATTAGAAAAGAGAATGCGCAGCGGAAATTTCAAACAAACACACGGAACCCAAGCATTTTTACATAGTTCGGAGTCGCGGTCGGCTCCTACTCCAAGGCCCACGGTCCTTGACCGTTTACTGCGGGCAATTCTATAATGGCACAAAGTTTTACACAGATTGTTACAATAGTTGTGCAATAAAGAAAAATTATACTCTTCGTTACCGACGCCTGGTGTGGATTATACTTCGGAGCAGAGGGTCGTCGTCGGCGCTAGAATCTCGAGATCAGAGGTTTCCGGAGCAATGCGCTTGAACGAAGAGCGTAAAGGCGATGGAAAATTGATGTCAAGAAGCCTTGGGGTCGAGCCCCATTTATAGTACTCCTGGGGGCGCCCTGGATGCTGGGGGCGCCTGACACGTGCCTTTGGATCCGAGAAACCTCATCCGAAGCTCGGTCAGCGCTTATCCCTCCAGAATCGGCCTCGGAGCTGACGGGGGTGCCCGGGACACTGGGGGCGCCCCGGTTGACTTGGTCTGCTGGCTTCTCGGCTGATCTCGCTTCGATCACTTAGTTGGCTTGGACCCAGGGCGCCCGAGGCATCCAGGGCGCCCGGGACCTTCCGGTGAGCTTCTGAAGCGGTTCTTGCTTAGTTGTTCGTTGGCTTTGACCTTGGGCGCCCGGGACCTCCCGGGTGCCTTGCCCAGCTAGTGCCCCTGTCCTTTGGGGTGTTCTGAGCTGCAGAAACACTTTCCTTTAGTCCCTGCATCCAAGGTTAGTTCCACAACAAACAAGGCAAGAAATGTTAGATTTTTTACAGACGTAGCTGTCTTTGTTTTGACTTCGGGTCACCCAAATGGAACCCTAGGTCGAGCCGACGCCTACTGTTCCCTCGATGGGGAACGCGTCCTCACCTACTCCTCTCAGGAGAGTTTACCTTTTGCCAACCATCTCCCCCCGGTTGGACTTTTGCCCGATGCACCTGACCAGGTCTTCGTGCCCACCTTCCAAGTAGGTCTTCGGTGCCCAGCTCCTTGCTAGGGATTCGTGCCCAGTCCTCGACCAGGACTTCGTGCCCACCTTCTGAGCAGGTCTTCGGTGCCCAGCTCCTTGCTAGGGCTTCGTGCCCAATCCTCGACTAGGACTTCGTGCCTAGTGTACCTAGGGCTTCTTTCCTGTACACTTAGTGAGCATATTAGACCAACATAACATCATAACTTTTGAACACTTTACCAATATCAAAAACCCAGGTTCGACTTAGGTGCTGCCTGCACCAACATATAGCACACATTCAAGAGCAAAAAGGATATCAAGTCTGCTGGCTGTAAGGTAATGTAGACTTCCAATCATACTCCTATATAATTTAAGGTCTACAGATTTACCATCAGGGTCACTATCTATTTTTACATTTGTTTCCATAGGGGTACTTATGCTTTTGGTGTTGTCCATTTTGAATTTCTTTATTAACTCCTTAGCATATTTGGATTGATGGACATAATTTCCATCCCTAGTTTGCTTAATTTGTAACCCTAGAAAGATGATGAGCTCACCAACTAAGCTCATTTCGAATTCATTTTCCATTATTTTAACAAATTCATTTAAGAAATTTGAGTTGGTGGATCCAAAAATTATATCATCAACGTAGATATGGCCAATAAAGATATCTTTTTCTATGGTCTTAATAAATAGGGTTGAGTCAATTTGTCCCTGGTTAAATTCCTTAGAAATGAGGTAGGTTGATAGACGTTCATACCAGACCCTAGGTGCTTGTTTTAGTCTATATAGTGCTTTAGTGAGTTTGTAAACATGGTCAGATTTTTCTAAGTCCTCAAAACTGGGGGGTTGTCCTACATAGAATTCTTCCTTAATGAACCCATTCAGAAAAGCTGACTTTACCTCCATCTGGTAGAGTTTATACAGCTTATGGGCTGCAAAGGCTAGCAACATCCTAATGGACTCAAGTCTGGCTACTGGGGCATAGGTTTTGTCATAGTCTATCCCTTAGACTTGACTTAACCCTTTGGCTACTAAGCGAGCTTTATTTCTAACTAGTTCTCCTTGATTATTTAGCTTATTCCTAAAAACCCACTTAGTGTCAATAATTGATTTGCCCTCAGGTTTAGGTACTAGTTCCCAGACTTGGTTCCTTTCAAATTCGACTAACTCCTCTTGCATTGCTATGATCCAACCAGGATCAGGTAAGGCTTCCTCTATAGTCTTAGGTTCAATTTTTGAAATCAGTGCAATCTGACTAAGATTTCTATAGGAAGACCTAGTTCTGACTCCTAAGGTTGGATCACCCACAATTTGATCAGTTGGGTGACTGAGTCTGGGTTTCTTGGTTTTTCTAGAACTTGGTTCAGCCTCAGGTCCGGCTGGAAGGTTCGGCTCAGTATTTGGTTCAACTATTTGGGTTGGTTCAATTATTGGTTCAATTGACTCAATAGTTGGTTCAATAGTTAGTTCATTTAGGGGTTCAATTAGTGGTTCAACAATTTGTTCATTATCTTCATGTTCACTATTTGATGGATTTAGATCTGGATTATCAGATTTTGAATTAATTTCCTCATCAAATATTAGATTTGTTGTTTCTTCAATTTTGTTAGTTTGTTTGTTGTAAACCCTATATGCCCTACTAGTTATTGAATATCCTAAGAAGACCCCTGGGGTTGACTTAGATCGGAATTTACCTTGATAGTCCTTAGTGTTTAGAATATGGAATTTGCATCCAAAGATCCTTAGATAATGTAGGTTTGGAAGTCTATGGTAGTATAATTCATAAGGAGTTTTATTATGTCGTTTGTTAATTAGGACCCTATTTTGGATATAGCAAGCCATATTAATTGCTTCTGCCCAAAATTGGTTAGCTAGGTTGAATTCATTGAGCATAGTCCTAGCGGCTTCCTGTAGGGTTCTATTTTTCCGTTCGACTATCCCATTTTGCTAGGGGGTTCTAAGACACGAAAATTAGTGTATATACCCGTTTATTCTACAAAATTCCTCGAACCGTTGATTCTCAAACTCTCCCCCGTGATCACTCCTAAGTCTTTTGATTTTGGTATCGTTTTGATTTTCAATTAACTTACCAAAATCACTAAATAGGTTTAGGGTTTCATCTTTGGTCCTTAGGAACCTAACCCAGGTAAACCTAGAGTAATCATCTATAATTACTAAGCAGTACTGGTTTTCGCTTAGTGACTTGGGTCCATGTGAATTAAATAGGTCAAGGTGCAGGAGCTCAAGTGTGGTTTGAGTTAGATCTGATTGAATTAGTTTGTGGTTAGACCTGGTTTGTTTTACCTTGGTTGCATGATTCAAATATCAAGTTTTCATGGTTCTTAATTTTTGGTATTCCTTTAATTAGTCCAAGTTGGGTGATTTTCGAAATTAATCTTAGATTAGTGTGACCTAATCTCCTATGCCAGAGATTTGATTCTTCTAACTGAGTTAAGAAGTATTTAGGTATTAAGGGTAGGTTTATAGTGTAAACATTATTTTTCCTGATGCCCTTAAGCATGATTTCTGAGTTTATCAAGTTTCTAATCAGGTAGTTAGAGTTGGTAAAGATAACTACATAGCCAGTATCACACAATTGACTTATACTGAGCAAGTTAAACTTAAAGTGTTCAACCAAAAGAACCTTTTTAATGACAAAATCAGATTTGAGTTCAATGTTACCTGGCCCAATGACCTTGACTGTAGCATTGTTGCCAAATGCTACTGAGTCTAGGTTCTTGAACTTGAGTTTGGTGAATTTCAATTTATCCCCAGTCATGTGTCTGGAGCACCCGTTATCCAACATTCATTGGTCCAAATCTTTATGTTCCTACACATAAAGACTTTTGTTGATTTGGATCCAATTATAATTAAGGATAGCTTAAATTGATTTTCACAACCTAGTCTGTCTCACCCAATCTAGAGTTGTCAATCACGTTAACCTTATGAGTTTTTGTGAGACAGGTTTAAGAGATTTATTTAGAAAGACCATGATTAATTTTGAAAAGTTAAATTAATTTTGAAAACAATTAGTTTTGAATTTATTTTGAAAAAGAATATTTAAATCTAAGATTAACTGAAAATTTATGTTAGATTCGAATTTGACAAAGAGTAAACTGAATTTGAATTTCAAAAATTGGCTTCTAGGTCTTAGCGAGGCACAAGGCCTTCTTTGGCCGTAGCCTTATTGGATCATCAACCCTTTCCTTGACAAAGCTTTTTAGTAAAATTTCATTTTCAAGGTTACTTTTTGAGAAATTCTGGTCTAACTAGCTTGGGTCTTGGATCGGTAGCTTCGGCTAGTTTCACCAGTCTAAAGAGACCAAGTAGTGTATACTTGACCTTATTAGAAAAGGCTTCCCTAACGTACTATCATCTCACCGCACCCAATACTATGTTGTTCAAATTTCAGTTAATTGGTTTAGTCCTTAGTCTAACCAGTCCTAGGTCTAAGCATAGTAAATTGTAGAAAATAAATAGACAAGCACTCATGCAATTTAAAACAAGAAAAGAAATTCACTTAACTATAAAAATGGTTTTTAAGTTGGCTCCCCCAGGACTAAAGCCACGGTAATGATTAGGCAAGATATGAATCTTGTCCTTGGGGATCCAATACTGATTTGGTCCAACTTGATTGTTCATGCACAGTTTGGGTACCCATGCCTGAATTTTGGGTCTAGACTGATTCAGTACAGCATAATATGACCTTTGTCTTGCCTTGGTTCGATACCCTAATCCGGATCGATTTAGAACGGACTTCTGTTTTCCAAGATCATGTCAAGACCCTTGGAACCCGAAGTGAAATGTTCCAAAGCTGCTCTAAGGTCCTTGACTTGAGTTTTCAAAAAGGAGTTCTCTTTCTCAAGTTTTTCAACTTGAGTAGAGGTTCCTTCTTGAACCTTCACAGTTAAGGATCTAGAGTCAGCTCTCTCTTTCAGGAGTTTTACTTCCTGTCGGAGGGATTCGACTCGGATTTTGGCTTTCGCCATGTCGCGAGATAGATAAGCAATTAACCCTGATAATTGTACTCTAGAAAATCCACTTATAGTGATTTTGCCGTCGTCTGAAAATGTGAGTTTTCCGTTGTCTGACTCCGATTCTGACTTGGTCTCGATTTCTTCCGAAGCAGTTAGGGCAAGCAGGTTCGATTGTGGGGCCTCTTTTTCTTCTTCGGAGGAAGACTCGTCCCATGTTGCTTGAAGGGCCTTCTTTCTTCTTGTCTTCTTCGTCTCCTTCAGATTGGGGCATTTCGTCTTGTAGTGACCCTTCTTTTTGCATTCGTAGCAGATCATATTTGGTTTGGTCTTTTCATTTGAAGGATTAGCTGGCTCTTCCTTTCTTCGACTGGCTTTCCTTCTGTTGGTCTGATTTTTTCAGCTGCTTGTAGTTGTCCCGGGCTAGCCGAACCAGCTTGGGTCGTTCTCCTTCGCTGTCTTCTGAGTCTGAGTCTGAGTCAGACTCGGGTGCAGGTTGAGTCTTCTTCTTGGTCATCTTTCCAGTTTTGCCTGCAACAAAAGCAATGCCTTTCTCGGCCAAGGTGCAGTTAGTCTGTTCATGTAATTCAAGTTCAAAAAATAACTCATCTAATTTGATTTTATAAAGATCCCTTGAAACTTTGTACGCTTCTACCATAGATGCCACAAAGTATTTCTCGGGAAAGCGTTAAGGGTATATCTGATCAGTCAGTTCTCTACCTTGTGACCGATTGAGTGTAGACCGTTCATCAACTCTTGGATTCTGGCGTGGAGCTGGGCTGCTGATTCACCGTCGTTCATTTTGATAGTGTAGAGTTTGTTTAGCAGTAGGTCCCTCTTGCTGATTCGGGTGTCGGAGGTTCCTTCGTGCAATTCAATTAACTTACCCCAAATTCTTTTGCACTGTTGAATGGTCTTACCCGATTCAGCTCTTCTTTGGTTAGACTGCATTGAAGTGTCTGCGTTGCTTTAGCATCCGCCTCGATCTTCCTTTTTAGTGAGGCGTCCCATTCGGTGTAAGGTTGTGGCACTCCTTCAGCGTTTTTCGGGATTTCCAAACCAGATTGGATGATTATCCACATGTCCACCTGAGTTTTCAGGTGGACTTCCATCCGACTCTTCCAATAGGAGAAGTCCTCCCCACTGAAGAGTGGTGGTTTGGCTGTACTAAAGCCCTCTTGCATGGCCATTTAGAAATTCTGAAATAATAGCAACAATAAAAAATTATCCAAGACTTGGTCTTGGATTAGCAGTGCGGTAAGAAGATATATAAAAAAAAATTATCGAGTGGTGTTGCACCAACCTCGATTAACGATAAAAGTTCGATCGAAAAAAAATAAAAAAGATTTCGTAAAAATCGAAAAATTTCCAAATTGGTGGTTGCACCAAATTTGAGCTACCCCGCTCTGATACCACTTGTTGGATCGAGAAACACGATAGAGGGGGGGGGTGAATATCGTGAAAACTTTTTCGGATAAGACTTGAGAGAAAATGCGCAGCGGAATTAAAAACAAACACAAGGAACACAAGTATTTTTTACTTGGTTCGGAGTCGCGGTCGGCTCCTATTCCAAGGCCCACGGTCCTTGACTGTTTACTGCGGGCAATTCTATAATAGCGCAAAGATTTACAAATTTGATACAATATTAGTGCAGTAAATAAACGAATACACTTTTCGTTACCAACACCCAGTGTGGATCGCACTTCAAAGCAGAGGGTCGTCGGCGGCGCTGGAATGTCGAGATCGGAGTTTGCTGGAGCAACGCGCTTGAACGAAAAGCTTAGAGGAGTTGAAAAATTGTTGTTCTGAAGCCTTGGGGTCGAGCCCCTTTTATAGTGCTCCTGGGGACGCCTAGGACGTCGGGGGTGCCTGATACATGCCTTCAGATCCGAGAACCTCTATCCGAAGCTTGGTCAGTGCTTATCCCCTTCGAATCGGCTCTGGAGCTGACTGGGGCGCCCGGGACCTCTCGGGAGCCCAGGTTGACTGGGTCCACTGGCTTCGTGGCTGATTTTGCTTCGACTCCTTTTTGGCTTTGACCTTGGGGGCCCGAGACCTCCCGGGCGTCTATCCCAGTGTTGTTTCGAAGCGATTCTTGCTTAACTACTTGTTTGGCTTTGACTTTGGGCACCCGGGACCTCCCGGGCGCCTAGCCCAGCAGCATGTCCCTCTCCTTTGTGGCGTTCTGAGCTGTAGAAACACACTCCTTCGGTCCTGCATTCAAGGTTAGTACTAACACAAACAAGGCAAGAATATTAGTTGGTTTTTACAGCCGTGGCTGTCTTGGTTCTGACTTCGGGTCTCCCAAATGGAATCCTAGGTCGAACCGACGCCTACTGTTCTCTCGACGGGGAACGCGTCCTCACCTACTCCTCTCAGGAGAGTTTACCTTTTGCCAACTGGCTCCTCCGGTTGGACTTTTGCCCAGCAGCCCTTCGCCAGGTGCCTAGCAGCCCTTCGCCAGGTCTTCAATGCCTAGCATCCCTTCGCCTAGTCTTCGATGCCTAGCTGTCCTTCGCCAGATGCCTAGCAGCCCTTCGCCAGGTATTAGGTTTTGATGCCTAGCAACCCTTCGCTAGGTGCCCAGCAGCCCTTCTCCAGGACTTCTTTCTGCACACTCAGTGAACATATTAGACAAAAAATAACATCTTAACTCTTGAACCCTTTGCCATTATCAAAATCCAGGTTTGACTTAGGTGCTGCCTGCACCAACACAACCAAGTTGGACCAAACCAGTATTGGATCCCAAGGACAAGATTCATATCTTGGCTAATCATTACGTGGCTTTAGTCCAGGGGGAGCCAACTTAAAAACAATTTTTATAGTTAGATAAATTCTTTTCTTATTTTAAAACTGCATGCTTGCTTGTTTATTTATTTTCTGCAAATTACCATGCTTAGACCTAGGACTGGTTAGATTAAGGACTAAAGATGATTAACTGAAATTTGAATAACATAGTATTGGGTGGAGGTGAGATGATAGTACGTTAGGGAAGCCATTTTGGCGGAACTTGCCGAAGCTACCGATCCAAGACACAAACTAGTTAGACCAAAATCTTTCAAGGAGTAACTTGAAGATGGATTTTCAATAAAAGGCTTTGTCAAGGAAAGGGTTGATGATCCAATAAGGCTATGACCAAAGAAGGCCTAGTGTCTCGCCAAGACCTGGAAGCTAATTATTGAAAACCAAATTCACTTTACTATTGTCAGATTTCAATCTAACACAGATTTTAATTAATCATAGATTCAACCATTTTTTTAAAATAAATTTAAAGCATAATTAATTATTTTTAGAAATTTATTCAACCTTTCAAAATTCATCATGCTTTTCAAAATAAAATCTTTACTCCTATTAAAACCTGTCTTACAAAAACCCATAAGGTTAACATGATTGATAACTCTAGATTGGGTGAGACAGACTAGGTTGTGAAAATCATTTAAGCTATCCTTAATTCTAATTAGATCCAAATCAACAAATTCTTTATGTGTAGGAACATAAAGATTTGGACCAATGGATATTGGATAGAGGATGCTCCAGACACATGACTGGAGACAGATTGAAATTCACCAAACTCAAGTTCAAGAACCTAGGCTCAGTAGCATTTGGCAACAATGCTACACTCAAAGTCATTGGGTCAGGTAACATTGAACTCAAATCTGATTTCATAATTAAAAAGCTACTCTTGGTTGAGAACTTTAAATTTAATTTGCTTAGTATAAGTCAATTATGTGATACTGGCTATGTAGTTACCTTTACCAACTCTGACTGCCTGATTAGAAATTTGCAAGACATAGAAGTCATGCTTAAGGGCACTAGGAAAAGTAACGTTTACACTATAAACCTACCCATAGTACCTAAATGCTTCTTAACTCAGTTAGAAGAATCAAACCCCTGGCATAGGAGATTAGGTCACACTAATATAAGATTAATTTCAAAAATCACCCAACTTGGTTTAATTAAAGGAATACCAAAAATTAAGAACCATGAAAACATGATATGTGAATTATGCAACCAAGATAAACAAATCAGGTCTAATCATAAACAAATTTAATCATACCTAACTCAAACCATACATGAGCTCCTGCACCTTGACCTATTTGATTCACATGGAGCCAAGTCACTAAGCGAAAACCGATACTGCTTAGTAATTATCGATGATTACTCTATGTTTACTTGGGTAAGGTTCCTAAAGACTATGACGAAATCTATGCCCCAGTAGCCAGACTTGAGTCTATTAGAATGTTGCTAGCCTTTGCAGCCCATAAAGAATTTAAACTCTACCAAATGGATCTAAAGTCAGCCTTTTTGAATGGGTTTATTAGAGAAGAAGTCTATGTAGGACAACCCCCCGATTTTGAAGACTTAGAAAAGCCTGACTATGTTTACAAACTTAATAAGACACTGTATGGACTAAAACAACCACCTAGGGCATGGTATGAACGCCTATCAACCTACCTCATTTCTAAGGAATTAAACCAAGGATAAATTGACTCAACTCTTTTTGTTAAGACCTTAGAAAAAGACATTTTATTGCCCAAATCTATGTTGACGACATAATTTTTGGATCCACCAACTCAAATTTTTTAAAAGAATTTATAAAAATAATGGAAAATTATTTCGAAATGAGCTTAGTTGGTGAGCTCAACTTCTTTTTAGGATTACAAATTAGGCAAACTAGGGATGGAAATTATATCCATCAATCCAAATATGCTAAGGAGTTAATAAAGAAATTTAAAATGGATAACTCCAAAATAATAAGTACCCCTATGGCCACAAATGTAAAAATAAATAGTGACCCTGATGGTAAACTTGTAGACCTTAAACTATATCAAAATATGATTGGTAGTCTACTTTACCTTACAGCCAGCAGACCTGATATCCTTTTCGTTGTAGGAATGTGTGCTAGATACCAAACCTATGCTAAGGAAACGCACTTAGAAGCCCTAAAAAGAATACTTAGATACATTAAGGGCACCCTAAATGTAGGGATTTGGTATTCTAGGACCTCAACTTTTGACCTGTCAGGATACTCGGATTCTGACTATGCTGGATACAAACTAGATATAAAAAGCACAAGTGGAAGCTGCCAACTTTTAGGAAATAGTCTAGTCAGTTGGTACAGTAGAAAGCAACACTACGTAGCTCTATCTACAACCGAAGTTGAGTATGTTGCTTTAGGAGAGTGTGTAGCACAACTCTTATATGGATGATGCACACTCTTAAGGACTTCTAGCTTGATTACTCCCAAACCCAAGTCTACATTGATAACATAAGTTCAATTAATCTAACTAAGAACCTAATCCAACACTCTAGAACTAAACATATAGAAGTTAAACATCACTTCGTAAGAGATCATGTAGCCAGGGGTGAGATAGTCCTTAAGCATGTGGATTAAAAATCAAACTTAGCTGATATCTTCACCAAACCCTTACCTGAGTCTGAGTTCAGCTCACTATGAAGGCAGTTAGGGTTATGCTTGGTAGAATAGGACTGTTCTACTTATGTTTTTGTTAAAACTATTTTATTTCTTATTTAATTTGCAAAATCATTTTTTTTGTTAATTTAAAATGATTTTCCGACTTAGTTTTTTTTTCAAAACTTACCCCCTTCAAAACTAGGGCTTTTTCGCAAATGGACTTAGCTTAGGCCCTAACCCTAGAACTGCATGCACCTATAGATCTAGCAGCCAGCATCTCACAAGCACCTTAGGGTACTTTTGATTGATAACCTAGACTAGGTTGGGATGCTTAGGTCTATGCATTGATTCAAGATGCTTTATGTCAGTGCATCTGCAGTAATTGGGGCAATAAATATCAATTAAACAGTAATCAGGTTAAGTCTCAAGCTTAGAAAATCTAACTTGATCAGATCACTTAACTTGACTAACCCTAGCGAAAGCAACTGTTTATAGCAGTTAGTAAGTAGCTAACTGGGTTAGACAGGACCCGAAAGAGAAATTTTAAATTGATTTGGTCCAGTTTATATATAGAATTGGTTCAATACAGCACCTTAATTTCCTTACTCTTTTTTTTGCTATATTTTTTTTGATATATGGCAAAGGGGGAGAGATTGGAAAGGAGAGAAAATTAGATTTTAAAACTATTTTAGAATTAAATTTTTTTTTCAAAAACTTTTATCTCCTTTTTCAAAAAGTAAAGTAATTCAAAATCACTTTAGAAAATTTTCTAAGTGTTCTAAATTCAAAATTTTGCTTGAAAATTTTTTCTAAGTATTAAAACTGCTTGAAAATTTTCTAAGTGTTAAAAACATCAAAATCAGTTTAGAAAATTTTCTAAAATGCAAAAACTAAGTGTTTTGAAATTCTTCTAAGTACTTAACTCAAAATTATTTTCGAAAATATTCTAAGTACTTAACTCAAAGTTGTTTTTGAAAATATTCTAAGTACTTACTCTAAATTTTCTGGTGAAAATTTTCTAAGTGTTAACCTCAAAATTCTCTTGAAAATTTTCTAAGTGCCGATGCTAAATGTGTTGAAAAATTTTCTAAGTGTCCAACTCAAAAATATTTTGGAAAATTTTTCTAACTTAAAAATCCTTTTTGAAAATTTTCTAAGTATTGAAAACCTGAAAAATCTATTCAATTTTTAGAAACAAAGACTTAGAAACGTTTTCAAAAACCCACGAATTTATGAAAAACTCAGGGGAGATTTCTTCCAGGGGGAGGAAATTATATCTGTTAACTTTATCTATTTGTTTAACTTAACTTTTTGAACCGGGTTGCCATAAATCAAAAAGGGGGAGATTGTTGGTGCAGGCAGTACTTAACTCAAACCTGGGTTTTGATAATGGCAAAAGGTTCAGAAGATAAGATGTTATTGTGTTCTAACTTGTTCACTGAGTGTGCAGGAAGAAGTCCAAGGTACACTAGGCAAAGAAGTCCTGGTCAAGGACTGAGCAAGAAGACCTGATCGGAAGTCGGGCAAAGAAGTCCTGGTCAAGGACTGGGCAAGAAGACCTGACCGGAAGTCAGGCTAAGAAATCCTGGTCGAGGACTGGGCATGAAGTCCTGGCAAGGGGTTGGGCACCGAAGACCTGAACGGAAGTTGGGCATGAAGACCTAGTCAGGTGGATCGGGCAAAAGTCCAACTGGAGGAGCCAGTTGGCGAAAGGTAAACTCTCCTGAGAGGAGTAGGTGAGGACGCGTTCCCCGTAGAGGAAACAGTAGGCGTCGGTTTGACCTAGGGGTCCATTTGGGGACCCGATGTCAGAACCAAGTCAGCTACGACTGTAATTATTACTTATTATATTTTTGGGACTAACCTAAGTTGCAGGGTCGAAGGACTGATCGTCTGTAAGTGAAGGTGCTTCACTGAGCCTAGGCGCTTGAATGGAGACAGGCGCCCGAATGGGCTCAGGCACCCGTAAGGGTACAGGCGCCCAAGAGTGAAGGCAAAACCCAAAACATAGCTGCGAAGCCACTAAATCAAGGAGGATCAGGAGCCCATGAGGTCACGGGCGCCCCCAACAGTTCAGGCGCCCAAGTGGGGAGGATAAGCGCTGACCGAGCCTGCGGATAAGGATTCGCAGATCGGAGGGCACGTGTCAGGCGCCCCCTACCTATCAGGCGCCCATTTGAGCACTATAAAAGGGGCTTGACCCCAAGGCTTCAAGAACACAATTTCTCAATGCTCCAAAGCTTTTTGTTCAAGCGTTATGCCCTAGCAAACTCCGACTTCGAGATCTCAGCGTCGACGACGACCCTCTGCACCGAAATACAATCTACATCCAGCGTCGGTAACGAAAAGTGTAGCATTTCAATTTTCTGAAATACTGTTGTACTTAAAATTGTAAATCCTTTTTGTACGATTATAGTATTGCACAAAGTAAATGGTCAAGGACCATGGGCCTTGGAGTAGGAGCCGACCGCGACTCCGAACCAAGTAAAAATCTACTTGTGTTTCTGTGTGATTTGTTTATCTCCGCTGCATATTTGCTCTTCCTTTAATCCGAAAAGTTTTAACGATATTCAACCCCCCCCCCTCTATCATTTTTCTCATCCAACATGTTGGTGCTGGAAGCACCATATCGAACCTTGTTTTGATATTGGCAAAGGGTTCAAAGTTAAGTATTATTGGTGATCTAATGTGTTTCATTAAGGATGCAAAAAAGTCTTAGTTTACCTAGGCACGAAGTCTTGACCTGTAGGGTTGAGCACGAAGTCCTAGCTGTGGGTTGGGCACGAAGACCTGACCGAGGGATGGGCACCGAGGACCTGACCGAGGGTTGGGCACAAAGACCTGGTTCGAGGAATTGGTCACAAAGCGTTACCAAGGGCTAGGTACCAAAGACCTGACCCAGGGTTAGGCATGAAGACCTGGTTTAAGGAATTGGGCAAGAAGACCTAGTCGAGGACTGGGCACCGAAGACCTGATCTAGAAGATCAGATAAGAGACTTAGCCGAGCGAGGACTGCGGACAAAAGTAGAGACCGGTCAAGGTACGGATGTCTCAAGATCCGAGAGTCTCGGAGGCCGAGCAAAAGTCCAACCGGAGGAGTTGGTTGGCAAAAGGTAAATTCTCTAGAGTGGAGTAGGTGAGGATGCGTTCTCTGGAAGTGGGAACGGTAGGCGTCGGTTCAACCTAGGATTTCATTTCGAAATCCAAATTCAGAACTAAGACAACTCTGGCTATTATTTCATGCATATTTATTATATTATTGTGTTCTTGGACTAACTCTGGTTGCAGGCTGAATGAAGTAGGCTACTACGATACTAGGCACCTGAAAGGGTTCAGGAGCCCTAGAACTTAGGCACCTGAATGGTATCAGGCGCCTCCAAAAGGAGTTCTTCCAGCGACTACGCCACATCATATACTAGGTGCCTGTGAGCTCACAGGCACCTCAGTTGTCACAAGTGCCCAAGATTGGTGATAAGTGCTAGCCAAGACTACGGATAAGGATGATGCAAAAACGGTTGACGTGGTAGGTTCTCAAGAGCTATGAGGCGCTCGAGAAGCTTCTATAAAAGGGTCTTTAACCCTTTGTTTCCAGACATCAACTCAAGCACTCAAACACGCTACGATAAGCTTCCGTGCTCAAGCCTTCTACAACGACAATATACAAGATCGACGACTCACCGCATCAACAAGCTCAACATTTCTTCTTAAGTGTCGATAGTATAAAAGCATTAATTTCTGTTCTGTACTTAAGTTCATATATTTGTAAAGCATTTTTTGAATTAGAATTGCCCAACGTAAATGGTCAAGGACCATGAGCCTTGGAGTAGGAGCTGTTACAGACTCCGAACCAAGTAAAAAAGTAAAGGTGTTAGCCATGTTTTACTTATTTCCACTATGTCTTAATTCTGATTATCCGAAAAATTTATGTTAACAATATTCACCTCCTCTATGGATTACAACAATCCTATAGAGGGTTGGTCACAAAGTCCTAGATTGGGGAATTGGGCACAAGCCCTAGCCGAGGGTTGGGAACGAAGTCTTGGTTCAGGGAATTGGGCACGAAGACCTAGTCGAGGGTTAGGCACCGAAGTCCTGGTTGAGGATCGGGCAAAAGACTTAGTCGAGCGAGGACTACAGTCAAAAGTAGAGATGGGTCAAGGTACGGACGTCTCAAGATCCGAGAGTCTCAGAGGCCGAGCAAAAGTCCAACCGGAGGTGTCAGTTGACAAAAGGTAACTTCTCTAGAGTGGAGTAGGTGAAGACGTTTCCACGGAAAAGATAATAGTAGGCGTCGGTTCGACCTAGGATTTCATTTGAAATCCAAAGTCACAACGAGACTGCTCTAGCTGTCAATCATTTAGGCATAGCATTATTTGTTTGTCTTGTGTTTGTTTGACTTGATGGAACCTAGAGCTAGAGGCAAGATAGGAGAGTAAACATAAACAAATAAGGCCTAGAAAACGAGATCCCGGGTGCCCTCAAGGGTTGAGGGTGCCCCCATCATAGGAGCCCTCAAGGTGCTTGGGGTCGCCCTCATGGTGAGGCACCCCTATGGCTACTGGGGTGCCCCCATGACCCGGGCGACCTTTTGGGCATGGGGGCGCCCAAGACACTGCCTTATCTCCTCGTGCTGAGTTCATCGATACGGATCTGATTGGACCAAATTAGGGGCGCCCCTATAGGCTCTCAAGAGCCCAGATGTAGTATATATAAGGGGATTCGAGCCATGCTATCATATCATCAATCTTCCCATCTGATTACTCATTCCCTGCGAAAAAAAAGTGTTAAGAGGAAGCTCTGCAATGAAGGAGGCTCCAGGATGAAGTGCATGACGCTTCAGACTTTCGGTTTGATCGGGATCGTCATTGATTGTTGGTTTTCATTTACTTACATTTTGTATTTCATTATATTATTTGTGCTTGTTCCAAAAACTATAAGACAAGTTTCTCCACCTTCGGTAAACTTCCGGAAAGGAGACCACTAATGGACGGGCACTGTGGGGACTAGTGTCGTCGATGGAGGGGGGGTGAATATTGACTCGTAAAAATTCGTGCGGAAAGCGTCTTTCGTAGACTTTCAAGGTTCGTTCTAAGTACAAAGTTAGTAGCAGCGAAAAATAGATAAAACGAACAAATAACAAAAACTCAGAGTGCACACGGATTTTACTTGGTTCCCAACCCCCCAGGGTCAGTACATCCAAGGCCTAAGCACGGGAAACGCCCGTCCACTAATGGTCTCCTTTTCGGAGTTTTCGAAGGCGGAGAAACCTGTCTTACAATGCATGTTTTACGATCAAAAAGATATGAAAATTAAGTGCAGAAAAGTAAAAGTAAACCAAAATAGAAAAGTTGAACGCCCGGCCGATCTGGAACTCCGAAGTGCCATGCACTTCCATATGGAACCTCCTTGGTTGTAGAGCTTCATCTTTAGCACTTTATCGTCACTCAGAAATCTTAGAATAAGCTCGAAATTTGTGTTCTGAGTTGAGGGGTCGAACCCCATTATATAGCTTCTTAATGGGCGCCCTAGAGCCTCTGGGGCACCTCAGTTGTGGTAAAAAATCCATCCAAATCGCGAACTTCACGACCCTGATAAAACCTATCTTATTGGGCACCTGTGTTGAAGGGGGCACCAGATTCATTCGAGCGCCTGACTTAATGGGGGTGCCCGGCTTCTTGGGGGCGCCTATATCAATGGGGGGGCCCAAGAAGCTGTGTTTCAGCCTCTATTGTGTTTATTTGCCTGTCTTGCCTCCAATTCTAGGTACCTGCAAAATTCTCAAACACAAGACAAACAAATATATATCCTTAGCCTTAATGATTGGTTTTGACTTTGGGTTTCTAGTGAAACCCTAGGTCGAACCGATGCTTATGTTCCCATCCGGGGGAACACGCCTTTCGCCTACTCCTCTTAGGAGAAGGTTGCCACCCGACCGATCCGGTTGGCCTTTTGCCCAGCTTCACTCACCAGGACTTTTGCCCAACCTTACGACCAAGACTTCGTGCCCAGTCCACGACCAGGACTTTTGCCCAGCTTCACTCACAGGACTTCGTGCCCAGTCCACGACCAGGACTTATTGCCCAACCCTATGTCAGGACTTCGGTGACCAGCCCTCGGCCAGGACTTATTGCCCAATTCCTCAAATTAGGACTTCGTGCCCAACCCTAGGTTAGGTCGTCGGTGCCCAGCCCTCGGCCAGGACTTAATGCCCAATCCATGATCAGGACTTAGTGCCCAATTCTTCGAATTAGGACTTATTGCCTAGGTTAACTAGGACTTTCCTTCACTTTTGGTACTATTTTCTTGACTACCCATCTCTTTTTCATTGTATCACTAACTTAAGCATATTGTTAAACATTGAAACACTTAGAGGAGGACATCACTGATGCTTCATGCACCAACAATCTCCCCATTTTTGATGTTTGACAATATCTTAAGTTAGATTGGATTAAAGGGCTAAGTTATAATCCTTGGGATAAAATGGAAAAAATTTGATCCTTTGAAAACACATTTTGATTTACATTTTGATCCTTGGGAAAAAAAAATTTGATTGAAACTTTGATCTTTTGGGACAAAAATTCTAAATTAAGCTGTCTATTCCTTTGGGAGAAAAAAAAATTGCTAACTTAAGCTCGCTCTCCCCCTTTGTCATACATCAAAAAAACCGACAAAAAACCTTGCACTAACAATGAAAATTTTAAAAAAAGTGCACTTCCTTTTGAAAGTACTAAGTATAATCCTTTGAAAGCATATCATTCCCTTTTTATTTTGAACAGACTATGCACTTGGAAAGTATTATAAAAAGAACCAAATACTTAGAAAAGTATTGTGCATTTTGGAAAAATATTTTGAACATAGAAAATTTCGCATTTAGAAAAATATTGCCTTAGGAAACCTTTTCATTTAGAAAAGATTAAGAAAATGCACTCATAAAAGATTTAAAAAAATTATGCACTTTTGAAAACATTTTCACTTAGAGAAATATAGTGCATTTAGAAGAATATTTTGAAAACTATTGTGAAAAAACTTGTACTTTGAATGATATACATATTTTTTTTCAAAAAAAAATTATATTGTACCTAGTATTTTGAAAAATATTAACTAAACAATCTATACTTTGAAAAATATTTTGCACTTTAGAAAGATATTAGTATTTTGAAAATAATTTGCACTTTTGAAAAATAATAGTATTTTGAAAAATATTTGTACTTTTGAAAAAATATTTGTACTTTGAAAAATATTTTACTTGACTTGGTTTTTTTCCAGTTTGACACAATTCTAGGAAACCTCATTAACTACAAGGACATTTCCCTAAGTGTCCTGGAAATTCTCCAAACTCAAATAAATATTATTTTCAAAAGTGATTCCAAACAAAATAAGTTTTTGAAAGTGATAGTATAATAAAAAATGATTTAAAATTATAGTATTTTGAAAGGGAAAATGCTTATGTTTTCAAAAGGATTTTGAAAATACAATGTATGAAATCGTATTATTTTGAAGTGTTCAATAATTATTTTAATTTTACCTCCCCCTAAACATGACACAGTCCTTGGAAGCTTGTTGACTACAAGTAACCTTCCTCTGAGTCTTTAGGGTTTAATTCAGATCAAAAGAATTATCTAGTAATTTTAAAAAATAATTGTCAGAAATAATTTCTTTTGATTTAGACTCCCCCTAAATTTGACACAACCTAGGAGTCCTTGTAGATCATGAAGTAGACTTCCTCTGTGTCTTTAGGGTTTATCAAAATCAAAAGGGAAATAAACACAATTCTTAAAATGTATTTTGAAATATTAACATTTCGAAGGATAAAAATGAGTATTTGAATGACATATTTTGAAACGATAGTAATTTGTAAAGCATAGTTTTCGGAAAAACATTTTGAAGTGATAGTAATTTTTAAAGCACAGTTTTCGAAAGATCCAAAAAAATCACTTTTAAAAACACTCCCCATGTATCTGATGTATCTGACACCGTCTGACTCTATCTAAGTGCCTTAAGGGACTTTAGTGTTGACCTAAAAGGCTTGTGTCTAATTGTGTAGGTCAAACAAATTTTTGAAAAAGATATAATTTAGAAAATGTATAATATATAAGCATGAAATCCATAAAAAACATTATTATGTTAAAAAAAATTTTAAAAATAGATTTTTATGAAAATATCCTAAGAACATTGGAAAACAATTTTGAAAAGTATTTTTCAATTTATTAGTCCTTAACATCTCACCCATTCTAAATGTCTCAGTACAAGCAAGCATGGTTGCCTTATGGGTGTATTGTGAGATGCTTGAATAATTTTCTTTAAATTAATGTTAAATTTAAGATTTACTTAAAACTTATGTTAGATCCAAATTTATCAAATAGTATATTGAATTTGAGTTTCGATAATTAGCTTCCAGGTCTTGGCGAGGCACAGAGGCCATCTTTGGTCATAGCCTTATTGGAGCAACAACCCTTTCCTTGACAAAGGCTTTTACCGACAGTTCATTTTCAAATTACTTCTTGAAAAATTTTGGTCTAACTAGCTTAGGATTTGGATCGGTAGCTTCGGCTAGTTCCACCAATCTAAACAGACCAAGTAGGGTACGCCTTACCTTACTTGACCTTATTAGAAGGGCTTCCCTAACATACTATCATCTCACCTCCACCTAATACTATGTAGTTCAAGTTTCAAGTAAGTCTTTTTCCTATCTAACCGTTCTAAATCATGTATAAAATTAAACATAAATGACATGACAGATATATAAAAAAATAGCAAATGCATGAGCATGACATTTATGCATGATTCAATCAAGTCAAGGCATTTTAATTATGTTTCTAATAATGTATCAAATTCTTGATTTGATACATATCGTGTGAACCCACAAATATGTCAACCCACTTTGACATATTTAATTTTATTATACTTATTGTTACAGTTGGGTAAGATTTTATTTAATTTGACTTTAAGTTATTCAGGTTTTATTTGAAATAAAAATTAATTAAGGACTAACTGGAATAATTAAGGATTAATTAGATTTAAGTTAAGGATTAATTAGATTTAAGTTATGGATTAATTGGATTTAAGTTAATTAAGAATTAATTAGATTAATTAAGGTTTAATTGAATTTATGTTAAATTAATTCAGAATTAATGGAATTTAAGTTAAATAAGAATTAATTAGATTAATTAAGGTTTTATTGTATTTAAGTTAATTAAGAATTAATTAGATTAATTAAGGATTATTTGGACTTAAGTTAATTAAGAATTAATTAGATTAATTAAGGATTAATTGGATTTAAGTTAATTAAGAATTAATTATATTAATTAAGGATTAATTGGATTTAGGTTAACTAAGAATTAATTAGATTAATTAAGGATTAATTGGATTTAAGTTAATTATGGATTAATTAGATTAATTAATGATTAATTGGATTTAAGATTAATTAAGGATTAATTAGATTAATTAAGGATTAATTGGATTTAAGTTAAATTAAGGATTAATTAGATTAATTAAGGATTAATTGGATTTATGTTAAATTAAGGATTAATTAGATTAATTAAGGATTAATTGGATTTAAGTTAAATTAATTGAGAATTAAATTTAAGGATAAATTAAGATTTAATTAAGATTGTTATGATTTAATTTGATTTAAGTTTCAAAATTTCTGGGTTAATTAATAGTTGTGGGTTTAATTGCATCATTTTCATTATTTCAAAAATGTCTAACTTATCTACTATTTCTTTTTTATTTAATTTTTCATGTTTTTCTAACACTTCTGCTTTGTTTGAATTTTTGTAGATTTTATTAACTGTAGCCTTGATTCTACAAAATTCATCTTCCTCCTCATCCTTATCATCAAAATTATATCCTTCTATATCTTCATAGTAAGTTGAGTAGTTTTCAAGACTACTAAGTAATGATTTATAATTATCTTCAATATTATCCAAGAAACTAATAATTATATCATCGCCCGAAAATTCTCAAAATTAATTTTAGAAATATCTTAGAATTTATTCCGAATTTATGGATATTTTTATAGAATTTTTCCGTAAACAAAAGTGGCAAACAGGGATAAAAAGAGAAACAGCATAAGTGGGATTTAATCCCTCTACCTACGCTATGAGAGGCGAATGGGCGGACAAAGTGGGCTGGCTTGCGTTTGTTGAAATAGATTAAGGGAAACAATAGATAAGGTTGAATTAGTTAAATTCGCCCCCATAAGTATAAAAGAGGGAGTTACGAGTTTTAGGTTAATTCTCTCCCAACCCAGCAACGCCGACGCCCTCCCTCACACACGCGACCTCTCCTCTCGCCCTCTCTCTCGCCCAAGACAATGGAGAAGCCAAGGGAAGGTCTCAAGAGGCTCTATTCCCTACGAGAATTCTCGTAGATGCGAGGAGAACGCCAAGGAGCAAGAAAAACGTCGAAATTCGACGTTCCCTCAGGAATTTCAGATTTTATTCGTAAGGAAAACCTAGCGCAGGATGTAAGTATCCCTCACCTGCAGTATAAGTAGTTTCGGTTGATTTTTCATATGCCTTATTTCCTTGTATTTATGCTTTACGATTAGAAATCGTAAATTATGAACAAGCACGCACGTTAGGTGGTTGTTAAAATGTTCAGTTCAATTATTGCTATAGAAAGCATTAAAGAATAGAAATTCTTGCTTCAGTTTATGATCGGGACCAAGGTCCAACGGGATGGGCTCCTAATTGCCCCTAGGTTTAGATAACCTAGTAAAAGCAAGAATCAGAAAAAGAAAGAAAAGTATAAAAGACTATTTTATTTTCAGTTGGCATTGTACCGGACTTCAGTCCAGGGATAGGTTCCAAGTTGCCTCTAGGTTTAGATAACCTAGTATGGGATGGGCTCCTTGTTGCCCCTAGGTTTAGATAACCTAGTAGAACACTAATGGATTCAGGATTTGCTACCTCGGGTTTATTAGGGATGCGCGCACAGTTGGTACATATGCCGGGCCCACAACAGTTGATTATTATTTTCACCTACTATATGTATTTAGTTTTCAGAAATTCATATTAGCATGTGATGAATTTAATAATTAGTTTTATGTTAGTTAGTTTCAGTTTCAGTTCAGATATGTATGTCATGCTATAGCTTACTTTTCAGTTCTAGTTCAGTATGTGTCATGTCTCAGTTATATGCCATGACATTCTATGATATGTATTTTAGCATGAGCCTAGCATGATTTCTTATGGATATGAGCATGTATGTGCATAGCATGTTTTACAAAAGCATAATTTGAGTTTTCATAGTTTTGTGAGGCTAGATGGTACTTACTAAGCTTTATGCTTATTAGTTTGCATTTCCTTATACTGCAGATACAGGTAAAGGAAAGCACTAGTAGCGGAGGCGGCGGGCTTGATGCAAAGTGTGTGTGATGGTGGAGTTGGAATAAAAGTCTTCGGAACTTGCAAAGCATAGAAATAGTCTTTATTATGTTTCTTTTAGTTTTTCCGCAATAGGTTATGTGAACCCTGTATGAACTTAATTAGACTCGTTATTTGTGGTGCCTAGTATATTAAAGTAGTTTACTTACCGGTGTTAATACTTGCTTAGCGAATGTTGAATGATATGGGTTACTAGTTGCAATATGGTAATTTAGATCCATGCTTAAGCTTTAGAGATAAGAACTTGATACTTTTGATTTATATGCTAAATACTTGAGATATGCTTGTTCTAAGATTAATGCACCATTTAGAATGACATGTAGTAGCTAAGGATGCTTTTAGATATGAGAAATGAATAGTTTCAATAAGAAGTTGATACGAACTTGGCACATTCATGTTTATGCTTCTTCATGTCGTTTTATGATTTCTAAGTTGCTATACATGCTAGAAACCCTCCAAAAACATGTACTAAATGCCTTAGAATAGTCGTGGAAGATTATTTATGCCATTATGTTTGTTAGAAATGATTTTGGTACATTGTGGCTCAAGTTTGGTAAATTCTAGCAAATCTGAAAACTGGGATTTCAGAATTACCAATCAACTGGGAAAATACCAGTCGACTGGTATCGGGCACAGAAACATTCTGTGGCCTGACCAGTCGGCTGGCATATAAGCAGTCGACTGGTACTGTGTAAAACAAAGGTGGTGTAGAGCAGCTGGTTAGTGCTTTAACCATGCAACTTAGAGGTTGGGGTATCGAATCCTGCCAAGATAATAAAATAAAAGTTTGCTTTATTTTGGGCAAATTAGTACTTTTAGCATGTTTCTGAATTGTTAGTTCAGCAAATAGTGAAATAAGAATTTTTTTAAATTCTCCCAGTTGGTTTAGCATTAGTAGAAATCAGTAATCAACCAGTTAGTAGTAGCGATCCGCCTTAAAGCTTAGTACTAGGAGGTGGGTCGTTACAGAGTGGTATCAGAGCAAGTTCCATCTTTCCTCCCCACACACATCAGCATCAGACCTGCAGCTTCCAAGTAAGAGTATCTCTCACATTACCATATTTTCTTGCTTTCAGATTTATAGTATTTTCATGTTATTCATGCTATCTGTGTTCTAGTCAGTTTTTGTTTACGGTTAACGGAAGCATGTTTAATACTTTAGTTTATATCTGATAGCATGTTGTTAGAATTAAAATATGAACTATATGACCCTCTTCTATTTTAGATAATGACTAGAGGACGCCCAACTAGAAGGGCACCAGCTACTGAGCCTCAATAGGAGGCAACTGACATAGTGACTCCACCTAATCTCGTGGAGATAGTGGCTCAGCTCCAGAGACAGATAGTGGAGCAGCAGCAAGAGATAACCACTTTAAGGGCTAATCAGCAGACCACACTTACTGCTACGCCAGGACCAAATGTGGAAACCCCAATAGTGATAGAGGTTCCACCTAGAGCACCAATCCCACCAATAGCACCAGAAGCCCTAGCAGTAGGGGCTAGAAGAGAAGCATATCTAGTTCAGTGGCAGAAACTCAAACCAGAGACCTTTTCAGGCACTAGTGAACCTTGGGATGCACAAGCCTGGTTCAAAACCCTGGAGAGTACCATGGAGCTTCTGGACTAGCCAGAACATGAGAAAGTGAAGTGCGCCTCCTTCTGCCTAGCAGGAGATGCTAGAATGCGGTGGGAAAGGGTGAAGGCCAAGCGAGACATAAATCAGATGACGTGGGCCAACTTCGAAGCTGAGTTCTTCAAAGAATTCTTTCATATGCGGGTTACTAACCGGCATTATGATGAATTCACTGAATTTCGTCAAGGTAACCTATCAGTAGAGGAAGCCGTGAAGAGATTCAACAGACTGGCTCACCTGTGCCCTGAACTGGTCAGCACTAAACAAGAGCGAGTCAGGCTAATGCTCAAGATGCTAAGGCCAGAAATAGCATTGAATGTGGCCAGCGGCGTCCATAGGCCGCAAACCTCAGAAGAACTAGTTAGCAGTGCTCTGATCACCGAGCACTACCTGAACAGCCTGCAACAGCAGAAGTCAGTCATGATAGAAAGTAATGGTCAAGGCAGTTCAGGAACTCAGAAACCCCAGGGCGTTCGTAGAGAAGTTAACTATACCTCCAGATGTACTCAGTGGCCAGTTCTTAACCACCCTACCTTCAGGAGAGAATATGGCGTCCACGCACTGGCTCCGTGCAGTGCCATTCAGTATAGCAGGCAGAGAGCTTTATGGTGATCTGATAGTGCTGGATATGACAGATTATGATGTCATTTTGAATGGACTTCCTAATCAAGTATGGTGCCTCCATAGAATGCCGTAAAAGGAAAGTCATATTCCAACCTGAAGAAGGAGTGTAGTTTGAATACATCGGAGAACCCAAGAGAAAGGCCAAGAAATTTCTCTCAGCTCTAAAAGCAAAGAAACTGCTGGATTCAGGATGTACCGGATTTCTAGCACATGTAGTCAATACCGAACGAGAGAAGGACCAAAAGCTAGAAAAGGTCCCAGTGGTATGTGACTACCCAGCAGTCTTCCCTGACGAGTTACCAGGCTTAGCGCCAGACAGGGAGATAGAGTTTGAGATAGATCTCATTCCAGGTACCAATCCCATTTCAAAAGCACCATACCGTATGGCTCCAGTAGGATTAAGAGAACTTTAGGAGCAACTACAGAAACTGCTCGACAAGGGCTTTATACGCCCTAGTCATTAACCATGGGGAGCTCCTGTACTGTTCGTGAAGAAGAAAGACGGGTCCATGCGCTTGTGTATAGATTACCGGGCGTTGAATCAAGTCACTATCAAGAACAAGTATCCCTTGCCAAGAATTGACGACTTGTTCGATCAGCTAAAGGGAGCAGCAGTGTTCTCAAAAATAGACTTGAGATCGGGTTATCACCAGGTGAAAGTTAAAGAAGGTGACATCCCCAAGACAGCTTCCAGAACAAGAACGGACACTATGAGTTTGTAGTTATGCCTTTTGGCGTAACGAACGCTCCAGCGACTTTTATGGACCTCATGAACAGAGTGTTCCAAGAATATTTAGATAAGTTTGTTATCGTCTTCATCGATGACATTCTGATATATTCCAGGACTCAGAGGGAACACGTAGAACACCTGAAAACAATATTAGAAATTCTTCAGCAGAGCCAGCTGTATGCAAAATTCT
Organism: Boesenbergia rotunda; assembly: GCA_024364735.1. Taxonomy (NCBI): domain Eukaryota; kingdom Viridiplantae; phylum Streptophyta; class Magnoliopsida; order Zingiberales; family Zingiberaceae; genus Boesenbergia; species Boesenbergia rotunda. The sequence continues at coordinate 179,861 of JAGFNQ010005436.1, read as the reverse complement.
CGAAATGTGAATTCTGGCTCGATTAGGTGTCTTTTCTAGGTCACATCATCTCCAAGGAAGGGGTGATGGTAGACCCCAGCAAAATAGAAGCAGTAAGTAACTGGATCAGACCGAAGAATGCCAGTGAGATCAGAAGTTTTTTTTTGGGTCTAGCCGGTTACTACAGGAAGTTCGTAGAGAATTTCTCCAGAATAGTCTCCCCACTGACAGCTCTTACCAGAAAGAACAGAAAGTTTCAGTGGACAGAGGACTGCGAGAACAGTTTTGCAGAATTAAAGAGAAGATTGACTAGTGCTCCCATCCTGACTCTTCCAGAGACCACTGACAGCTTTGACATATATAGCGATGCTTCTAAATTAGGACTTGGAGCAGTGCTGATGCAGAATGGCAAGGTTATTGCCTATGTCTCTAGACAACTCAAGGATTATGAGAAGAATTACCCTACCCATGACCTTGAGCTAGCTGCAGTAGTGTTCGCTCTTAAGATTTGGAGGCATTACTTATACGGAGCTCAGTGTAGGATTTTCACAGATCATCAGAGTCTAAAGTATTTCTTTACTCAGAAGGATCTGAATATGAGACAACGCAGGTGGCTTGAGCTAGTCAAGGATTATGACATTGACATCCTCTACCATCCAGGTAAAGCTAATAAGGTGGCAGATGCACTTAGCAAAAAAATCTAGTGCCACCCTACTAGCTTTGTCCATGATGTCACAGCCCCTTCGGAAAGAGTTATCAGAGTTCGGACTGGAAATTTTAGTTGGGCAGCTCTCCACTTTGACATTAGTGTCCACCCTGATTGAAGACATCCAGACAGCACAGGATCAAGATCCTGACCTTTAGAAAATCAAGCAGGGGATAGCAGAAGCCGAAAATGGAGAATTTCGCCTATCAGATAATGGGACACTGTACTACGGTGACCGCTTATGTGTTCCGAACCAAGAAGAGCTCCGAAGGAAGATCCTAGAGGATGCACATAGATCTCCTTATGCAATGCATCCTGGTTCCACCAAAATGTACCAAGACCTCAGGGACGTTTTTGGTGGCCTGGGATGAAGAGAGACATCGCCAGATATGTCGGTACCTGTCTGACATGCCAAAGGGTCAAGGCAGAACATCAGAGACCAGGAGGAGTTCTGCAGCCTATTCAGATTCCAGAATGGAAATGGGAAGATATTTCCATGGATTTTATAGTGGGACTACCCAGAACAACGAATGGATATGATGCAATCTGGGTAATAGTAGACAGATTGACTAAGTCTGCCCACTTCCTAGCTATCAGGATCTCCTATTCCATGGAACAGCTAGCTCAGTTATACCTCAAGGAGATCGTCAGACTACATGGGGTCCCTAGGACTATCATCTCAGATAGGGACAGTAGGTTCACTTCACACTTCTGGGAGTGCGTACAGACAGCATTAGGCACCAAACTGAAGTTTAGCATAGCTTTCCATCCTCAGACAGATGGTCAGACAGAGAGAGTTAATCAAGTACTAGAAGATATGCTCAGAGCTTGTGCTCTAGATTTCAAGGGAAGTTGGTGCAGATACCTGTGCTTAGCAGAATTCGCCTACAACAATAGTTATCAGGCCACTATCGGCATGGCACCCTATGAGGCTTTATATGGGCAGAGGTGTAGATCTCCTATCTGCTAGTACGAGGGTGGTGAGAGGCAAGAGTTAGGCCTACAGATAGATCTTATAGATGATACCACCGTAGCCATACAGCAGATCCGCCAGAGAATAGAAACAGCTCAAAGCCGCCAGAAGAGCTATGCTGATACACGGCGCAGACCATTAGGGTTTGAAGTTGGGGATTTAGTGTTCCTCAGAGTGGCTCCCATGAAGGGAGTAATGCGTTTTGGGAAGAAGGGCAAGCTAAGTCCCAGATATGTAGGACCATACCCCATCACTAGAAGAGTTGGCAAAGTAGCTTATGAGTTAGAGCTACCTCAGGAGATGTCAGCTATCCACAATGTATTTCATGTCTCCATGCTGAAGAAGCATATCCCAGATGCCACCCAGGAGATAGAGCCACAGACGGTACAAATTCGCGAAGATCTCAGTTATGATAGTCGGCCTATTCAGATAATAGACCAAGCAGTTAAGAAATTGTGAAACAAGGAGGTACCATTAGTGAAAGTCATATGGCAAAGTCACAGAATAGAAGAGGCAACATGGGAACCAGAGGACAGCATGAGGCAGAAATACCCAGAGTTGTTTTAAGTTCGAGGACGAACTTTTTATAAGGTATGGGGGATTGTGACGCCCGAAAATTCTCAAAATTAATTTTAGAAATATCTTAGAATTTATTCCGAATTTATGGATATTTTTATAGAATTTTTCCATAAACGAAAGTGGCAAACAGGGATAAAAAGAGAAAACATCATAAGTGGGATTTGATCCCTCTACCTACGCTATGAGAGGCGAATGGGCGGACAAAGTGGGCTGGCTTGCGTTTGTTGAAATAGATTAAGGGAAACAATAGATAAGGTTGAATTAGTTAAATTCGCCCCCATAAGTATAAAAGAGGGAGTTACGAGTTTTAGGTTAATTCTCTCCCAACCCAGCGACGCCGACGCCCTCCCTCATGCACGCGACCTCTCCTCTCGCCCTCTCTCTCGCCCAAGACAAAGGAGAAGCCAAGGGAAGGTCTCAAGAGGCCCTATTCTCTACGAGAATCTCGTAGACGCGAGGAGAACGCCAAGGAGCAAGAAAAACGTCGAAATTCGACGTTCCCTCGGGAATTTCAGATTTTATTCGTAAGGAAAACCTAGCGCAGGATGTAAGTATCCCTCACCTGCAGTATAAGTAGTTTCGGTTGATTTTTCATATGCCTTATTTCCTTGTATTTATGCTTTATGATTAGAAATCGTAAATTATGAACAAGCACGCACGTTAGGTGGTTGTTAAAATGTTCAGTTCAATTATTGCTATAGAAAGCATTAAAGAATAGAAATTCTTGCTTCAGTTTATGATCGGGACCAAGGTCCAACGGGATGGGCTCCTAGTTGCCCCTAGGTTTAGATAACCTAGTAAAAGCAAGAATCAGAAAAAGAAAGAAAAGTATAAAAGACTATTTTATTTTCAGTTGGCATTGTACCGGACTTCGGTCCAGGGATAGGCTCCAAGTTGCCTCTAGGTTTAGATAACCTAGTATGGGATGGGCTCCTAGTTGCCCCTAGGTTTAGATAACCTAGTAGAACCCTAATGGATTCGGGATTTGCTACCTCGGGTTTATTAGGGATGCGCGCACAGTTGGTACATTGTCGGGCCCACAGCAGTTGATTATTATTTTCACCTACTATATGTATTTAGTTTTCAGAAATTCATATTAGCATGTGGTGAATTTAATAATTAGTTTTATGTTAGTTAGTTTCAGTTTCAGTTCAGATATGTATGTCATGCTATAGCTTACTTTTCAGTTCTAGTTCAGTATGTGTCATGTCTCAGTTATATGCCATGACATTCTATGATATGTATTTTAGCATGAGCCTAGCATGATTTCTTATGGATATGAGCATGTATGTGCATAGCATGTTTTACAAAAGCATAATTTGATTTTTCATAGTTTTGTGAGGCTAGATGGTACTTACTAAGCTTTATGCTTATTAGTTTGCATTTCCTTATACTGCAGATACAGGTAAAGGAAAGCACTAGTAGCGGAGGCGGTGGGCTTGATGCAAAGTGTGTGTGATGGTGGAGTTGGAATAAAAGTCTTCGGAACTTGCAAAGCATAGAAATAGTCTTTATTATGTTTCTTTTAGTTTTTCCGCAATAGGTTATGTGAACCCTGTATGAACTTAATTAGACTCGTTATTTGTGGTGCCTAGTATATTAAAGTAGTTTACTTACCGGTGTTAATACTTGCTTAGCGAATGTTGAATGATATGGGTTACTACTTGCAATATGATAATTTAGATCCATGCTTAAGCTTTAGAGATAAGAACTTGATACTTTTGATTTATATGCTAAATACTTGAGATATACTTGTTCTAAGATTAATGCACCATTTAGAATGACATGTTGTAGCTAAGGATGCTTTTAGATATGAGAAATGAATAGTTTCAATAAGAAGTTGATACGAACTTGGCACATTCATGTTTATGCTTCTTCATGTCGTTTTATGATTTCTAAGTTGCTATACATGCTAGAAACCCTCCAAAAACATGTACTAAATGCCTTAGAATAGTCGTGGAACATTATTTATGCCATTATGTTTGTTAGAAATGATTTTGGTACATTGTGGCTCAAGTTTGGTAAATTCTAGCAAATCTGAAAACTGAGATTTTAGAATTACCAGTCAACTGGGAAAATACCAGTCGACTGGTATCGGGCACAGAAACATTCTGTGGCCCGACCAGTCGACTGACATATAAGCAGTCGACTAGTATTGTGTAAAACAAAGGTGGTGTAGAGCAGCTGGTTAGTGCTTTAACCATGCAACTTAGAGGTTGTGATATCGAATCCTGCTAAGATAATAAAATAAAAGTTTGCTTTATTTTTGGCAAATTAGTACTTTTAGCAAGTTTCTGAATTGTTAGTTCGCCAAATAGTGAAATAAGAATTTTTTTAAATTCTCCCAGTTGGTTTAGCATTAGTAGAAATCAGTAATCAACCAGTTAGTAGTAGCAATCCGCCTTAAAGCTTAGTATCAGGAGGCGGGTCGTTACAGAGATCAAGAGAATTTTTATCTTCACTATCTTCGGAAATATTTTTAGAAAAATCATTCTTATCCTCAGAAATATCTTTATCCAAGAAACTAATAATTAAATCATCATCAAGAGATTTTTATCTTCACTAAATTCAGAAATATCTTTAGAAAAATCATCCTTATCCGCAGAAATATCTTCAATATTTTCAATATTTTCAGGATTAATTTCAACATTATCAGTATTAATTTCAACATTACCAGAATTAATATTTTCTGGATTATTTCCAGAATTATTAGAATTAATTCTAAAAATCATTGCATTGATATTAAAAATTAATGAGTTGATATATGATATTTTCCTATTGTCTATATTTGGTAATTGGTTATGCAAAATGTTAATTTGACTATACAATAATTCTAATTTTTTAGAAAAATTATCTAAGTCATTATCATACGACTATGCAGGAATTTGAAAATTTTTATGAAGATAAAATTTTCGTACCTTGGACGGACACTGATTCTTGTAGTGTCCGTGCTTTTAACATTTAAAGCATTTGATGTGACTCTTGTCCCTCCGGACTCTGGGTGCTGGTACCTCCATTGCCGCCGGTGGTGAATATCGAGTCTTACGAATAGGACAGAGAATTTTATAGTGTCCTCTCTCCCTGCTCTTGGAACATGAAATATGAAATTTGAAATTGACCATAATTAACGAAAAATACCTGATTCACCCCTGGGCTCCCCTCAACTCCTGGCGTCTTTGCTCCGTCGGCTGTTAGTCTGGTGAAGAGCTACCAGCCTCTGATGCCACTTATGGGGACCAGTGCCGTCGATAGAGGGTGGGGTGAATATCGACTCGTAAAAATTCTTGCGAAAAGCGTCTTTTGAAGACTTTTGAGGATCATCCTAGGTACAGAGTTAGTAGCAGTGGAAAATAGAAAAAAACGAACAAATAACCATAACTCAGAGTGCACACGGATTTTACTTGGTTCCCAACCCCCCAAGGTTAGTACATCCAAGGCCTAAGCACGGGAAACGATCGCCCACTAATGGTCTCCTTTTCGGACTTTTCGGAGGCAGAGAAACTTGTCTTACAGTGCACGCTTTACAATAAAAAAGATATGGAATTTAAGTGCATAAAAGTAAAAGCAAACCAAAATAGAAAAGTTGAATGCCCCGACCGATCTGGAACTCCGAAGTGTCACGCACTTCCTTCTGGAGACTCCTTGGTCGTAGAGCTTCATCTTTAGCGCTTTATCATCACTCGAAATGTGTAGAATGATCTCGGAATTTGTGTTCTGAGTTGAGGGGTTGAACCCCTTTATATAGCTTCTTAACGGGTGCCCTTGAGCCTTTGGGGCGCCTCAGTTGCAGTCAAAAATCCATCCAAATTGTGAACATCGCGAAGCTGATAAAACCTGCCTTATTGGGCGCCTGTGTTGAAGGGGGTGCCTAATTCATTCAAGTGCCTGTCTTAATGGGGGCGCCTAGATTCTTGGGGGCACCTATATCAATGGGGGCGCCCATGAAGTTGTGTTTCAGCCTCTTTTGTGTTTGTTTGTCTGCCTTGCCTCCAATTCTAGGTACCTGCAAAATACACAAACACAAGACAAACAAATATATATCCTTAGCCTTAAAGATTGGTTCTGACTTTGGGTTTCCCACAAAACCCTAGGTCAAACCGACGCCTATGTTCCCATCCCTGGGAACGCGCCTTTTGCCTACTCCTCTTAGGAGAAGGATGCCACCCGGCCCATCCGGTTGAACTTTTGCCCAACTTCACTCACCAGGACTTTTGCCTAATCTTACGACCAGATTTCATGCCCAGTCCACGACCAGGAGTTATTGCCCAGCTTCACTCACCAGGACTTTTGCCCAGCTTTACTCACTAGGACTTCATGCCCAGTCCACGACCAGGACTTATTGCCCAACCCTATGCCAAGACTTTGGTGCCCAGCCCTCGGCCAAGACTTATTGCTCAATTCCTCGAATCAGGACTTCGTGCCCAACCCTCAGTCAGGTCTTCGGTGCCTAAACCTCGGCAAGACTTAGTGCCCAATTCTTCAAACTAGGACTTATTGCCTAGGTTAACTAGGACTTTCCTTCACTTTTGGTACTGTTTTCTTGACTACCCTTCTCTTGTTCAATGTATCACTAACATAAGCATATTGTTAAACATTGAAACACTTAGAGGAGGACATCACTGATGCTTCTTGCACCAACATGCACTACACGTAATTAGGCCTTAGACGTATTGACCCTGGGGGGTTGGGAACCATGTAAAAATCCGGCTTGTTTGTGTTGTTTGTTTTTGCTTTATCTATTATTCTACTGTGATACTAATGACTTTGTTATGAAGTTGACTGAATGAAAGACTCAAAGATGACAAAAAGTTACAAGTCGATATTCACCGCCCTATCGACGCCACCGATCCCACAATTGGTATTAGAGTGGGTGACCTTGATCGGACTCACCGCCAAAGGATCAAGAAAGCCAGGAATTGAGGGGGAGTCAAGGGTGAAAGAGGTATATTTTTAAAAAATGTCTAATTTCGGTGAAAGAGGTATATATATTTTTTAAAATGTCTAATTTCAAATTTCACATAATCTATTTCAAGTGTAGGGCGAGAGGGCACTATAAAAACAAGTGCCCTACTCATAAGATTCTTACGTCACCACCGGCGGTAACGAAGGACCATATCAAATGCTCAAGGGCTAAAATCATGGGCACTACAAGAACTATATTCAAACTGGAGAATAACTCAACCCACAATGCCAGGAAGTGGTACGAAGGTAAAAGAGGTACAAATATTTAATTTCTATAAAAATATTTTTAAAATACCTGCAAAGTCACATAATTTTTCTAGTAATTTAGAAAATATGTACGATAATAATGTCTATTTTTTTGGCAACTTAGATTTTCTACATGAGAAATTAGAAATATTACATGATAGCTTAAATAATAATGATCTAAATAATATCAAAATCATGAATATCAATTCTGAAAATTTTTCAATTAATGTTGTATTATCAAAAATTAATACTAAAATTTTATCACATAAGTCTTTAGATAATACTCAAACATTAATTAATAAATTTTCAGAAAATCCTGATAATCTTGAGCCTGATAATCCTGATAATCCTGAAAATCATGATAATCTTGATAATTCTTAAAAACATATCTCTTAATTAATAATAAAAAATCTTACATTCTAATTTAATTCTTAAATGTGGGATCGGTGGCGTCGATAGAGGGGGAGGGGGGTGAATATCGACTTGTAACTTTTTGTCATCATTGAGTCATTCGTTGAATCAACTTCATAACAAAGTCGTTAGTAGCACAATGGAATAATAGATAAATTGAAAACACACAACACAAACAAGCGAGATTTTTACTTGGTTCCCAACCCCCCCCCCAGATCAGTACCTCCAAGGCCTAATTATGGGTAGCGCCCGTCCACTAGTAGTCTCCTTTCTGAAAATTTTTTGGAGTCGAAGAAACCCATCTTACAATTTTTGGTAAAGCATAAATAATATAAAGAATTACAACATGTAAGTAAATGCAAACCAACAAATAATGACGATCCCGACCAATCTAGAAGTCCGAAGTGTCGCACACTTCTTCTTGGAGCGTCCTTCATTGTAGAGCTTCGTCTTAGCACTTTTTCTTTGCAGGGAATAAGTAATCGGATGGGGAAATTGATGATTTGAAAGCATGGCTCGAATCCCCTTATATATACTGCATTCGGGCATCTGACAGCTCATAGGGGCGCCCCCAATGTGGTCCAATCTGATCCGTATCGACGAACTCAGCGCAAGGATATAAGCAGGCTTCTTGGCCACCTAGGAGCACTGGATCATGATAAAGCAATGAGGTGCCTGGGAGTTGACGTGGCACATCTAACCAGCGACCGCCAACTCAGCTTCACTAACGGCTGAGAAAAACCCTTCTGGGGTGCCTGAGTCCTCTCAAGTGCCAGTGTTCTCGGGTGCCTGAGCACTCTCAGGCGACCCTGATCGCAGCAGCTGGTTCATTTAGCCTATAACCAAGGTTTGTCTAAGAACATAATATAAAAACTAAATGCATGCATGAATGACAGCTAGAGTTGTCTGGTTCTGACTTTGGATTTCAACTTAAATCCTAGGCCGAACCGACACCTACTGTTCCCTTTTTCGGGGAACGCATCCTCACCTACTCCACTCTAGAGAAGTTACCTTTTGCCAAACGGGACCCCTGGTTGGACTTTTGCTCAGCCTTCGAGACTCCTGAATCTCAAGATGATTGATCTGTGACTCATCTCTACTTCTATCTGTAGTCCTCACTTGGTTAAGTCTTCTACCCAATCCTCGACCAGGGCTTCATGCCCAATTCCTCGAACCAGGACTTCGGTGCCCAACCCTCGGCCAGGACTTCGTGCCCAATCCGCAACCAGGACTTCTTGCCCAATTCCCTGAACTAGGACATCGTACCCAACTCTCGGCCAGGTCTTCATGCCCAGATTCACTCACCTGGACATCGTCCACCTAGCTTTACTCACTAAGACCCAACTTTACTCAGCAGGATTTCGTGCCTCAATAAGCACATCTTTGCTAGTCATCTTAATCCTGACTAGGCTTCTTTCTGGCAAACATCATGTCTTATTTGGCTTAGTCCAGATAAGTTTAATCACTCTGCCAAATATCAAGTTCTATTTGGCTTATCCCTTGGTCAAACTTACCATGGGTTCTCTGTCAAATATCATATCCTGTTTGACTAACCCTTGTTCTAACTAACCAAACCTCGGTATATTATCACATATGTCAGATCTAGGTTTGATCACTCCGCCAAACATCATGTCCTATTTAGCTAAACCTTGGTCAACCTGACCAATCCTGGGTACTAATCACTCTACCAAACATAAGGTCCTGTTTGGCTAACCCTTTGGTCAAACTGATCAAACCTGGGTTTACCCTACCAAACATCATGTCCTATTTAGCTTAACCCTTAATCACATTGACCAAACCTTGGTATATTATCAAACATCAAAACACTAGAGGTTGACTGTTCATGTCTGATACTTTTTGCAGCAACATTAAAAATGTAAATCATAATTTTAAATTCCAATTTAATTCTTAAAAATGTAAATCTTAATCTTAAATTCTAATTTAATTCTTGAAAATTTAAATCTTAATTAAAAATATAAATCTAAAATTCTAATAATAATTTAAATTATAATTAGAAACTTAATCGATAATTCAAATTCAAAATTTGCTAATATAAATTCACAAACTAAATTCAAATTAATTAGTTTCAATTATATAACTAATAAAATTCTACCCAACTAGAACAATCAACTTAATAATAATAAATATGTCAAAGTGGGTTGACATATTTGTGGGTTTACACGATCTGTATCAAATCGAAAATTTGATAATACATTAGAAATCAAATTAAAATACTTTGACTTGATTGACACATGCATAACTGTCATGCTCATGCATCTATTTAAGTTTCTTCACATATATCTACTATGTCATTCATGCTAGTTTATTTCTTGCTTAATCTAGAATGGCTAGATAGGAAAAAGGTTGTTTGATACTTACCTAACATAGTACCCGGGTGGGGCGAGATGATAGTACGTTAGGGAAGCTTGGACTAAGAAGTCAGGAAGGGTAAGGAGTACCCAACTTAGTCGACCTAGCTAATTGGAACTCGCCAAAGCTCCCTCGTCACATCCTAGACTAGTTAGACCAGAGTTTTTCAAAGAGTAAATTGAAAGTATCATTTCATTAAAAGGCTTGGTCAAGGAAATGTTGGATCGAGAAAACACGATAGAGGGGGGGTGAATATCGTGAAAGCGTTTCAGATTAGAAAAGAGAATGCACAGCGAAAATTATATCAAACACACGGAACACAAGCGTTTTTACTTGGTTCAGAGTCGCGGTCGGCTCTTACTGCAAGGCCCACGGTCCTTGACCGTTTACTGCAGGCAATTCTATAATGGCGCAATGATTTACAAAGATTTGTAGAATAGTAGTGCAGCAAAAAGGACAAGTGTACTCTTCGTTACCGACGTCCGGTGTGGATCGTACTTCGGAGCAGAGGGTCATCGTCGGTGCTAGAATCTCAAGATCGGAGGATTCTGAAGCAAAGCGCTTGAGCGAAGAGCGTAAAGGCGTTGAAAAATTGATTATCGAAGCCTTAGGGGTCAAGCCCCTTTTATAGTACTCCTGGGGGCGCCCTGGACGCTGGGGGCGCCCTGGACGCTGGGGGCGCCCTGGACGCTGGGGGCGCCTGACACATACCTTCGGATCCGAGAAACCTCATCCGAAGCTCGGTCAGTGCTTATCACTGCAGAATCGGCCTCAAGCTAACGGGGGTGCCCTGGTTGATGTGGTCTGCTGGCTTCGTGGCTGTTTTTGCTTCGATTTAGTTTTGGCTTTGACTCAAGCGGCCCGGGACCTCCAGGACGCCCTACTTACTGCAGTTTTGAAGCAACTCTGATTTTCTTATTTTGCCTTGACCTTGGGGGCGTCCGGGACCTTCAGGGTGCCCTGCCCACCTACCTGCCCCTCTCCTTTGGGGCGTTCTGAGCTGCAGAAACACATTCCTTCGGTCCTGCATACAAGGTTTGTTCCAAAACAACAAAGCAAGAGTATTAGATGAATTTTTTACAGTCGTAGTTGTCTTGGTTCTGACTTCGGATCTCCCAAATGAAACCCTAAGTCGAACCGACGCCTACTGTTCCCTCGACGGGGAACGCGTCCTCACCTACTCCTCTCAGGAGAATTTACATTTTGCCAACCGGCTCCTCCGGTTGGACTTTTGCCCAACTTTACTCACCAGGTCTTCGTGCCCACCTTCCGAGCAGGTCTTCGGTGCCCAGCCCCCAGCCAGGTCTTAGTGCCCAATTCCTCGAACCAGGTCTTCGGTGCCCAGCCCTCAGCCAGGTCTTAGTACCCACCTTCCGAGCAGGTCTTCGGTTCCTAGTCCCCGGCCAGGTCTTAATGCCCAACCCTTGGTCAGGTCTTAGGTGCCCAGCCCTCGGCCAGGACTTATTGGCTAGATCAACTAGGACTTTCTTGCACACTTGAGTAACTTTATTATATCACAAATAGTACTTATCTTTGAATCCTTTGCCAATATCAAAACAAGGTTCTATATGGTGCTCCGTGCACCAACAATCTCCCCCTTTTTGATTTATGGCAACACAATTCAAAGTTAAGTAAAAACTTATAACTGATAAGAAAAGAAAGTAACAATCAATGAAGTGTAACAACCAATCACTGAAGTATAACAGTTATGAACAGAATAAATGTAGATTTGAAAAGAAATCCTTTATAATACTTAACTTTGACCTTTCCTCCCCCTTTGACATATATCAAAAACATACATGGGCGAACAAGGTTTTTAATTTTGAAAAGTTTTGCAAACCTAAATTTTGTTAAAAAAACTTTTACATACAAGGCTTTGCAAAAAGAAATTTTACTTAGGCAAAATTTTGAAGCCACATTTCCCTAAAAAAATGTTCAAATTTGTTTTAAAAGAATTTGCACACTTAGAAGAATTTGCTTGGAAATACTTTGTGTATTTTGAAAAACAAAATCTTTAAGAAATTTCTAGACAAGCTTTTCACCAACAAAAACTTTACTTAGAAATATTTGCCAAAATTTTAAAAAGTTTTTGCTCAGACAAATTTTGTTTACTAAGGAAAATTTTACTTAGGAAAAAAGCATGCACTTAACAAATTTGAAACACTTAGAAATACTTAGAAAATTTTGAAGCACTAGAAATACTTGAAAGTACTTGAAGTAATTTGAAATTTTAACAGCACTTAGCACTTAAAAATAATTTGAAGTACTTAGAAATTTTTGCTTTACTTTTTGAAAAAGAGATAAAAGTTAAATATAGAAAAATTCCTTTCTCTCTTTCTTGCTCTCCCCCTTGGCTATATATCAATAGAGAAATATATTTTGAAATAAGTTTTTAAAAAAAATTGTGTATCAGAGCCTATGAGTTTTGAAAACATAAAAATACTTAATATGACTCTTGAAGGCATTGCAAAAAGCTTTAAATTGCACCAACAAAACTCCACTTTGAAAAGTAAAAAAAAAATTGTATTTGTAGGCAAGTCTTTGAGAAAATTCACGCACTTAGAACATTATTGCCTTGAAAAGTATTAGTACTTTTGAAAATATTATATTTTGAAAAATAGAAGTACTTTTGAAAGATATTATTTAAAAACAATTTTATTTTTATTTTGAAAATACAATACTTGACTCGGTTTCTTTTCCAATCTGACACAATCCTAGGAAGCCTTGTTAACTACAAGGACATTTCCCTAAGTGTCTTGGAAAATTTTCAAAGTCAAGTAATTATTATTTTCAAAAGTATTCTAAAAGGATTTTAAAAGTATTCCAAAGTAAAGTAAAATTTTGAAAGTGATGGTATATATATAAGCAAAATAGTATAATATTATTTTGAAAGAAAAATTATTTATGTTTTCAAAAGGATTTTAAGAGTGCAGTGCATGAAAACATATAATTTTAAAAATGCTCAATAATTCTTTTAATTTGATCTCCCCCTAAACTTGACCCAGTCCTAGGAAGCTTGTTGACTACAAGTACTCTTCCTCTGAGTTTTAAGGTTTGATTCATATTATAAGAATTATCTAATAATTTTGAAAAATAATTGTCAAAAATAAATTCTTTTGATTTAGACTCCCCCTAAATTTGACACTTCCTAGGAGTCCTTGTAGATCATGAAGTAGACTTCCTTTGTGTCTTTAGGGTCAAAATCAAAAGGGAATCAAGCACAATTCTTAAAATGAATTTTGAAGTATTAATATTTTGAAAAACTAAGTATTTGAAGGACATATTTTGAAATGATAGCATCGTTTTCGAAAAACATGAGTGATAGTTTGAAAACATATTGTTTTTTAAACTTCTTCTTTTAATTTGAACTCCCCATAAACCTGACACAGTCCTAGGAGGCTTGTTGACCACAAGTTAATCCTCCTCTGAGTCTTAGGGTTTGATTCAAATAGAAGGAACTTCAACAAAAAATGCTAAGTTTAAAAAACTTTTGAAGACTATTTTGTTTAATGATTTGAAAAGCAATTTCTTTATTTTCTCCCTCTTTTTGAAAATGGTAAAGAATTGCAACAGGGAGATTCTATGTTTAAAATGATTTTGAACAATACCAGAGGGGACACAAGTACAGGAGAAATTTTGAAAAATACTTAAGTCAAAAATTATATATATATATAAATATCAAAAGCCTGGACTGTAGACATTTTTCTAAGTGAAAATGAAAAAGAGTTCTGAGTAAACCCCGAGCTGACTTTTTGCGAGATTTATTTTTGCAAAAAAAAATTCATTGTCCAAAGGAATATCTTTGTATAGAAATGTTTGCAAAAATTAAGTAATTCTTAGGTAGATGAGCAAAAGAAACCTAAGGTGAGCAATTTTAAGTATACTGATCTGAAACATTAAATCTTAGTTCAAGAAATTAAAATGATTTTTGAAGATTTTGAAATTAATTAGAAATTTAACTTTGAATTTTAATATTTGTTAAGTTGAATTTTGAAAATAATTAAGTTGAATTTTTAAGAATAATTAAGTTGAATTTTTAAAGTTGTTCAGTTGAATTTGAAAGTTGTTCAATTGAATTGAATTTTGAATTTTGAAAGCATTTATTAAAGTTTGAATTCTGAAATTTGAAATCAATTCAGTTTGTAAGGATGGTTGGGTTGGACTAAACTTTTTGGTCCTAAGCATCTCACCCATTTCTAAGTGACAAAACAGGATATCCTTAACTGTTTTGTGAGATGCATTAATTTTTATCTTCGAATTAGTGTTAAATCTAAGATTTACTTAAAATTTGTGTTAGATTCAAATCTGACAATAGTAATGTGAATTTGATTTTCTATAATTGGCTTCCAGGTCTTGGCGAGGCACTAGGCCTTCTTTGGCCGTAGCCTTATTGGATCATCAACCCTTTCCTTGACAAAGCCTTTTACAGAAAATTCATCTTCAAGTTACTTTTTGAAAGATTTTGGTCTAACTAGCTTGGGTCTTGGATCGGTAGCTTCGGCTAGTTCCACCAGACTAAACAGACCAAGTAGTGTATACTTGACCTTATTAGAAAGGTTCCCTAACGTACTATCATCTCACCTCCACCCAATACTATGTTGTTCAAATTTTAATTAAACCGTTTGTCCTTAAACTATCTAATTCTAAATCCAAGCATAAAAAGCTAAGTAAAATTATAATGAGGGGAAATTTCTGTATTTTCTAAGTTTGCAAGATTATTAATTAGTTGTTCTTGTATATCAATTTTAATTTTCAAAGTCTCATTTTCTTGTCTTAACATTTTAATTTTGAATTTTGAATTTATTAATATACATGATTTCATTAAGTTATTTAAGCATGCATCCATATCTAAATTTGACCGAGGGAGATTAAGTAAACTATCTACATTCATGGTAAAAAGTGGATTTTCATATAAATTGAAGTTACCCATCTTCGTAGGTTGTCCTGGATCTTTGGCTCTTGTATCTTTGCATTCATCTTTGTAATGCCCAAACTCCTGGCACATGAAGCATTGGATGCGACTTTTGTCCTTTCGTGCTTTTGGAACTGGTTCCTTTGTCGCCGTTGATGGTGTCGTTCGTATCTTACGAGTAGGACACATACTTTTGTAGTGCCCTCTCTCCCTGCATGTGTAACAAATTACATGATTTTTCAAATTTAAATTTATAATTTTACCTTTTGATTGCTTATTGGGAATCTCCCCCTTGATTCTTGCCGTCTCGGATCTAGACTCATCTTCTGATTCCGTGTCTGAGTTGGACTCGGGTACTGGTTGAGGCTCCTTCTTTGGTGGTTCTTTTGGAGTTTTCCCTGCAATAGAATTTACACCTTCCTCGATCATTACAGTATCTGTTTGATTATTTAATTCTAATTTTGAAAAGAATTAGAAATCAATTACCATCTCAGTCAATTCGTCGTCTGATTCTGGTTCAATTTTGACTTTGGATTCGGGTTCAGACTCTGACTCGACTGTCTGTGCTTGGACCAGAGGGCAAGATAACTTACCTGATCTTCTTCTTCATCTGAGATCTCTTGATGAAGGTTAATCAATTTTTCCCAAATTTCTCTCGCACATCTGAATGGACCTACTAGTTAGGGTTGCTCCTTGGTTAGGCCACATTGTAGGATTGCAATTGCCCTTGCATCGGTCTCGATTTGGTTGAGGGTTTGTTCATCCAGTTTGTCCCACTCGATTGATAACTCATCTTCTACAGGAAAAGAGAATCCCGTTTGGATGATCAGCCATAAGTCCATGTTGGCCTTCAGAAGGGACTCCATTTGACTTCTCCAAAAATTGAAGTTCTCGCCGGAGAATAGCGGTGGACGGATACTGTTCCACTCTTGGTTGGCCATTTAGTTTAAACCATGCACACAAGAGAAATAATAGAAATGTACCAAGACTTAGTCTTGGATTAGTAGTGTGGGAGAAGAAGAAAAAAAATAGCCAACAAAAATATTGCATGAATTTCGAGACAGAATAATAATAAAATAATAAAAAAAAGTTTATGATAAATTTTCAAAAATTGATCGTTTTATCAATTCTATGTTATGGTGAAAAAATGAGAATTCAAAATTGAAAAAAAAAATGAAAAAAAAAGATCGAGTGGTGTTGCACCATCCTCGATTAACAAAAAGAAAAGAAATAAAATGAAAATTTCATAAATCAGAAAAAACTCCTAAATTGGTGGTTGCACCAAATTTGAGCTACCCCGCTCTGATACCACTTGTTGGATCGAGAAAACACGATAGAGGGGGTGTGAATATCGTGAAAGTGTTTCGGATTAGAAAAGAGAATGCGCAGCAGAAATTTAAATCAAACACACGGAACACAAGCGTTTTTACTTGGTTCGGAGTCGCGGTCGGCTCCTACTCCAAGGCCCATGGTCCTTGACCGTTTACTGCGGGTAATTCTATAAAGGACAAGTGTACTCTTCGTTACCGACGCCTGGTGTGGATCGTACTTCAGAGCAGAGGGTCATCGTCGGTGCTAGAATCTCGAGTTCGGAGGTTTCTGGAGCAGAGCGCTTGAGCGAAGAGCGTAAAGCCGTTGAAAAATTGATTATCGAAGCCTTAGGGGTCGAGCCCCTTTTATAGTACTCCTGGGGGCGCCCTGGACGCTGGGGGCGCCTGACACGTGCCTTCGGATCTGAGAAACCTCATCCGAAGCTCGGTCAGCGCTTATCCCTCCAAAATTGGCCTCGGAGCTGACGGGGACGCCCGGGACACTGGGCGCGCCCTGGTTGATGTGGTCTGCTGGCTTCGTGGCTGTTTTTGCTTCGTTCAGTTTTGGCTATTACTCAGGGCGCCCGGGACCTCCAGGGCGCCTTGCTTACTGCAGTTTCGAAGCAACTCTGATTTGCATGTTTTGCCTTGACCTTGGGGGCGCCTAGGACCTTCAGGGCAACCTGCCCAGCTACCTGCCCCTCTCCTTTATGGCGTTCTGAGTTGTAAAAACACATTCCTTCGGTCCTGCATACAAGGTTAGTTCCAAATAACAAAGCAAGAGTATTAGATGAATTTTTTACAGCCGTAGCTGTCTTGGTTCTGACTTCGGATCTCCCAAATGGAACCCTAGGTCGAACCGACGCCTACTGTTCCCTCACGGGGAACGCGTCCTCACCTACTCCTCTCAGGAGAACTTATGTTTTGCCAACCGGCTCCTCCGGTTGGACTTTTGCCCAACTTTACTCACCAGGTCTTCGTGCCCACCTTCCGAGCAGGTCTTCGGTTCCTAGTCCCCGGCCAGGTCTTAATGCCCACCCCTTGGTCATGTCTTAGGTGTCCAGCCCTCGGCCAGGACTTATTGGCTAGATCAACTAGGATTTTCCTGCATACTTGAGTAACTTTATTAGATCACAAATAGTACTTAATTTGAATCCTTTGCCAATATCAAAACAAGGTTTGATATGGTGCTTCCTGCACCAACAGGAAAGGGTCGTTGTTCTGATATCCAAGAAGGCTCCTATGCCTCGCCAAGACCTGGAAGCCAATTATTGAAATTTACTTTTAAATTACTACTTGTTAAACTTGAATCTAACTCAAGGTCAAACAATCTATAAAATTAAATTGAGAAAAATAATCAAGCATCTCACAAACACCCATAAGGGTACTATGCTTATTTATACTGCGACACTTAATATAAGTGAGATGATAAGGACTAAACAATTGATAAATGTTTTCAAAAATTCCTTAGAATATTTTCTTGAAAACATATTTTTAAAATAGTGACTAAATATAATAATGTTTTAATGAATTTCATACATGATTGTGTGTACTTATAAATAGATTTCAAAAATTGTTTGACTTACACATCGATGCAAACCTTCTAGGTCAACACTAAAGTACCTTAAGACACTTAAGTTGGGCTCCTTGTAGTTAACAAGAGTAGCCAGAAGGTGTCAGGTTCAGGGGGAGTCGGTTTTTGTTGTGTTTTCAAAACATTTCTATTGAAAAATTATTTTTGAAAAACTATTCTTTTCAAAAATGATTATCTCTATCAAAATGACTTTTGCTCGAAAAATTAGTTTTTAAAATAGTTCTTCAAAAATTTATTTCTTTCAAAATATTTTTCAAAAAATATTCCTTCAAAAATTTATTATGCCTTTCAAAATATTTTTAGAAAATACTTTTTCAAAAATTATTATGTTCTTCTAAAAAATGCTTTAATTGCTCTTATCATTTAGATAAACTCTAAAGACACATGAAAGTATTCCTTATGATCTACAAGGATTGCTAAGATTGTGTCAGACTTAGGGGGAGTCTCAATCAAAAGAGCAATTCGCCTTTTGATTGCCTTAAATTAATATTATGTAACACTTTTCGTTTGATTCAAACCTAAGACTTAGAGAACGATCAACTTGTGGTAAACAAGCTTTTAGGACTGTGTTAGATTTAGTGGGAGTTTCATTAAAAGAACTATTAGAAGTTTCAAATATAATATATTTAAAAAAATACTATCTTTTCAAAAACACTTTATTTTTTTTTAAAATAGAATATTCTCATTTTGAACATCTTTGAAAACTATTAAAAATTACATGAGTTTGGCAAAATCTCTAAGACACACAAGAATGTTTTCCATGTGGTTAACAAGATTTTCAAGGATTGTGTCAGATTGGAGAGGAATCCAAACCAAGAAATTTAATATTTTTTGAAAATTAAATACATATATTCAAAATAATTTATTTTGATTGGAAAATCTCTAAGACACATAGGAAATTTTCATGTGATCAACAAGATTCCTAGGATTGTGATAGATTTTAGGAAAATCAAATAAATAAAGTACTTATCTTTTCAAATTTTTCTAAGGACATAGCGTTCCTTAAAATATTTTCTGAAAAAGGTACTCAGCTTTTTTAAAAAAGAGGAGGATTTTTGAAAATTATGTTTTCTTTAAAAAACTTAAATATTTTCAAAAATCATATTGTTGGTGCAAATCTTTAACTAGGTAGTATTGTTTTCCATTTATCCCAAGTATTAACCAAAACCCTTAGACCAAAACCTAACTTATGATTATTGTGAAATATCAAAAAGGAGGAGATTGTTGATCCAAAAAGTATCAAACATGAATAGTCAACCTCTAGTGTTTCGATGCTTGACAATATACCAAGGTTTGGTCAAAGTGATCAAGGGTTAAGCCAAACAGGAATTGATGTTTGGTAGGGTAAACCTAGGATTGATCAAATATGAATACTCTAAACTAATGCAGTATAGAGTAACTCGAGTCGTCTCTCTCAAGGAATGTAATGATAGGTTAATAATAGTAGGATTCCAAATTATTGCTTTTGGATTTTGGATATTAAACTGGGGTTTGGATTTGAACATTAAGACTACGAAAAGAAATAGCCAAGCAAGTATGAAATCTAGTTCTAATTAATGAAAGACGATGCAGGTAAGGAAATCTAATTTAATCTAACTACGATTGCAGAAAAGAAAAGGACAACTTGAAATAAAGTATCAACAAAACTAAACATAGAACAAAATCTACAGCAATAAAGAAATCTAATCTAACCTAACTTAATTGCATTTAAGTGAAATACACGAACATAAGGAAAACATGAAGCATTCAATTAACAAAGCATTCAATTAACAAAATGGTTTAGGAATTTCATCAAACAGGTAATGAGCATCAAGCAAAATGACCTAAATACATGCAAATTGAAACATCAGGGGATCCATCCAATACAATCATTCACCAATTAACTCAAACAACCAACTATCAAAACCATCAATAACCGAATCAAATTGAAACATGCAGATTGACCCAAGGAAGGTGTGCTGTGAAGAGGAAAACTGCTGTGAAGGAGTTTTGCTGAATCTGATGATGAAGGCTGGATGAAAGAGCTGCTACTGCTGTGATTGGATGAATTGGAGAAGGAGATGAAGTCCCGGCCGGCGGCTGTGAAGAGCTGCTGCCGGAAATTGGATGAAGAAGAAGCTGCTGGCCGGAGGCTTTGAGTAGCTGCCGGTCAGCTGTGAAGAGGAAGCTGCGATGGATGAGTTGCAGTGCTAGGGTTCTAAAGAAGAGAGAAGAAGCGGAGGTGGAGAAGAAGAGAGAGATGGAAGGTGGAGGAGATGGCCCGCTAGGGTTTTCGGATAGGGATTCCTCTCCTCTTGTGCGATGGCTTGAGAAGGTGGAAGAGGTTGAGAGGGAATGGGCCGAGAAGGATGAAGAGGATGGGTAGCCAGCCGGAGGTGGTGGAGAAGAAGAGGCGGATGGTGGGCGCTCCGGCCGACGACTGTGAGGTGGGAGGGCGAGTCACGTCCGGGAGAAGATTTCGTGTGAGATGGGAGATGAGATGAGGTTAACCGCGTGTGAGGGTCGAGGAGTTCTCCTTGGGTTCACCCTTTTGTGTGCTCGGCCCAGCAGCTAGGTTCAGCCCACAACCCATGTCTTCAATCCAGCCCAGCCCTTGATTCAGCCAAGCCCTGGATTCAGCCAAGCCCAGTTCGGACCAGCCAAGCCTTGGGTTCAACCAATTCAGCTCAGCCCAGTTCGGGGTTCATCTCTAATTCCCTACAAAAAAATCATGAAATAATGCCAAAATTTAGAGGAAATTATAATAAGCTCCAAAAATAAATCCTAATCGTAAAATGTGATATAAACATGATTTAAACATACGATAGGAAAAAAAAATACTAAATAAATGAGCAAATAAAATGACATAAAATGCTAGTTATCACACCCCCACACTTAATTCTTGCACGTCTCGAGCAAGTAAACAAAACTAAAAGAAAATGAAATATCTCCCAAACATTACATCTCCTATCGATACTTTGAAAATAATAAAAGAAAGTTACTTAGGATCATCAAGTCTCAAGAATCTATGTATTTATGGTTCCAAATCTCACATAAGTCAAAAGGCATGGTAATTTCATTCAACTTGAATAAACTAAGCATGACAAAAACCTCAAAGATAGATATATGCATTGATGCTCACAAAAATAACAAATATGAAAGTGGAGTTCTCTCAAAGCATTCATAACATTGCACTACCATATGTTTGCTTATTTGCTACTTCCCACTACTATAGCATAAGTACACAAATCAAGAGGACTTTTCAATGAATAATGATGGAACCATGTGCTAACAAGAGAACAAGAAGGGTAGATAACAAAGAAGATCACAAAAAATATGAGAGCATTGGGGTAATCAACATGATGTATATGTTGAGGCAATCGAGCCTTAAATGATTGAAAGATCATGGTTTTGATGTGTGGGCGAATATGTTTAAAGTTAGAGTGTTATGTTGTATTTGATGTGTGTGATTGAGTTTGTAGGACTTGGAGAATCACACATGGTGGACATATCCGAGGGAGGAGAGCTCCAAGGGCAAGCCGGGAAGTGGACTTCAAGGGCACACGTGAAGGGTGGCATGGAGGCAAGCCAAGGGAAGGCTTGCGTGCATATCCGAGGGACGATAGCCAAAGGAAGAGGACTTCAAGGGGCGAGCCAAGGGAGCAGACCTGAAGGCACACGCGAAGGAGAAGGTCCGGAGTGGCTGGAGCTGAGCTGTGAGGCAGGGCAGTCGACTGGCCCAGAGGCAGTTGACTGCCAAAACCACAGAAAGTTCGCAGCTTTGGACCAGTTGACTGGCCTTGGGGCAGTCGACTGGTATACCCCGAAACTAGCCGTTGGCTAGCTGCTTGCTAGCCGTTGGACAACATTTATTGCTGGGCCAGTCGACTGCCATCGGGGTAGTCGACTGGTGCGGGGCTGGACAGACTGGGAGTCTGTCCTTTTCACCTATAAAAGGAGCTCCTCGTTACACATGCACACATGGTTCCGTACAGTAACGAAGTGTTGTAAAATTGTAGAGTGACTTTTGCTTTCTCCATCATATTTCTACATCTGTAAAGAGGAAGATCTTGCTGTAAATGTTTCTCCACCTCAAGGAGACTTTTCAATAGTGAAAAGTGGTGCTTGCGGCGTGGATCCTTGGATTAGTCACCCATCTGGGTGGATACCAAGTAAAACATTTTTGTTAGCATTGTTTATTTCTTTTACATATTATTTCCGCTGCGCTAACAACTCTGTAGAGATCGGAACGATCTAAAAAAGTGCATTCACCCCCCCCCTCTGCACGCCTAAATCGATCCTTCAGTTGGTATCAGAGCCGGTGCATTTCGGAAGATCTAACAGTCAACCGGAGCAATTATAATGGCGTTTCAAGAGGGATACTCCACCGCATGACCACCATTCTTCGACGGCAACGACTTCGCGTACTGGAAAGGTAGAATGCAGTACTATCTCATGAATGATATTGAAACTTGGATAAGTGTTGCAGATGGCTTCGAGGCGCCCGTTGATGAAAGAGGAGACCCGACACCTATGAGAACATGGTCTAAGGAGGTGATGAAGAGGGCGCAATCTAATGCCAAGGCCACCACCACACTGCAATACGGGCTCTCAAAGGAGCAACTGAACAAGGTAGGGCCGTTCAAGAGCGCCAAAGAACTATGGGACAAGTTGGTAGAACTGAACGAGGGGTCAAACGAGTCCAGAAGAGCAAAGAAGGACATGTTGGTGGCCCAACTGCAATCCCTCTCCATGAAGAGCAACGAAACCGTCAGTCAGCTGCATGGGAGGGTAAAGGAAGTGATCAATGAGCTCAATGTAATTGGAGAGAAAATCGAAAACCGGGACATCGTCAGGTATGTCTTACAAGCCTTCCCGAGAACCACTCTGTGGGCATCCATGGTTGATGCTTACAAGGTATCAAGGGACTTATCTTTAGTAAAATTAGACGATTTGTTTTGTGAATTTGAACTGCACGAGCAAGCTAACATTAAGGCCAAAGAGAAAGGTATTGCTTTTGTTGCAGAAAAGGAGAAGAAGAGGAGGAAGGAGAAGAAGAAGGTGGTCTACTCATCTTCATCAGTTTCAGAGGAGTCATGCACCTCTATGGACAGTGATCAAGAGGCCTTCATGGTAAGGAAATTTCGTAGAGCATTTAAAAGTTTATCTAACAAATCCTATGCTAGGAAAGGGGCCAAAGGTAAGGGTAAGGCCAAGGACATAATTTGCTACAACTGCCACCAAGAGGGACATATGAAGAATGAGTGCTCTCAACTGAAGAAAAGGGATGACAAGAAGGAAGAGAAGAAGAAGAGTGACAAGAAGAGATCAAAGGGAAAGGAGAAGGGTGCCACGAACCTCAAGGCGACTTGGGACGATCCCTCATCCTCAGAGGAAGAAGAAGAGCAAGTCTCCCACTTCGCTCTTATGGCACAAGATGACTCAGACTCATCAGACGATGAACGAAGCTCAAGCAGTGAAGATGAGAGCTCCTCCACTTCATCATCATCAGAGTCAGAAGCTTCGGTAAGTGAGGTATACCACTTACCCTCCTTTACTTTAGTGAAAATAATTACTAGCAGTAACATGGACTTAGCTAAGGCTAGAAGTAAAATTAAGGATCTTAAGGATGAAATTGCCATGCTTAGAGTAGAAGCTATTAAACTTAAAGACCTGCATGCTAGCTCAAACTCTTCACATGTTACACATCTTGAAAATGAAAATAGGGAATTAAGGACACAGGTAGATGACCTTACGAAGGCCCTTAGGAAATTCCAAGTAGGATCCAGTAACCTAGACATGATCATAAACAGTCAAAGGGCTGTATATAACAAGGCCGGATTGGGTTATAGGCCTAAGACTAAGGAAGTAGCATTTATTTCACTCACCAATAGGATTGGTGCATCTAGGAGACTAGGGGCTAGGGGAACCATAAAGAAGGCATGGGTACCTAAGACATTTTTAAATGATGCTTATGGATCAATGATATGAGTACCAAAAGAGTATGTTTTCTATGTTGTCTAGGTAAAGGTGAAGGAGGCCCCAACTTTGTGGATAGTAGATAGTGGATGTTGAAGACACATGACCGGGGATGTGAGCAAGTTCACCACTATTAGCTACCTAAGAGAAGGGACGGTCTCCTTTGGGAACAGTGGAAAGTTAAGGATCATTGGTAGGGGCACAATTGAGGTATCTCCCACTATTTCGATTCATAACGTACTTTTAATCAAGGATATGAAGTTTAATTTATTAAGTGTGAGTCAACTATGTGATGCCGGTTTTAGAGTAGAATTTCATGCTAAGAAATGTGTAATAAAGCAAAGTGATTCAAACACTATCATATTAGAAGGGTTTAGAGAAGCAAACTTATATTATCTTGATCTATCTTATGCTACTAACAATGTTGTTAAGTGTCTCATGTCCAAAGAAGAAGAAGGGTGGTTATGGCAACAGAGACTTGGACATGTCAACATGAGGAGCATTGCAAGAGTGGCCAAGGAAGAGTTGGTGAAGGGGCTCCCAATGATCAAGTATGAGAAGACCAAGTTGTTGTTGGTGCAGAAAGCACCCAAGTCAAACCTGAGTTTTGATAATGGCAAAAGGGTTCAAAAGTTAAGTCTTATTTGTCATCTAACATGCTACTCAAGTGTGCAGGGTAAAAAGTCCTAGCGAAGGACTGCTAGGCACTGGCGAAGGAATGCCAGGGTAAAAAGTCCTAGCGAAGGACTGCTAGGCACTGGCGAAGGAATGCCAGGGTAAAAAGTCCTAGCGAAGGACTGCTAGGCACCAGGCGAATGACAGCTTGGGACTGAAGACCTGGCGAAGGAATGCTAGGCACCAGGCGAAGGACAGCTTGGTATCCAAGACCTGGCGAAGGACTGCCAGGCAAAAGTCCAACCGGAGGAGCCGGTTGGCATCAGGTACATTCTCCCGAGAGGAGTAGGTGAGGACGCGTTCACCGTTGAGGGAACAGTAGGCGTCGGTTCGACCTATGGTTCCATTTTGGTGACCCAAAGTCAGAACCAAGACAGCTAAGGCTGTATAAACTAACATCTTATTGTTTTATGTTGTTTAGGACTAACCCTGGATGGAGGACCGAAGGAACGAGTGTCTGCAGCTCAGAGAGCCTCAAAGGAGTGAGGGAAAGGCTGAGTAGGGCGCCCGGAGTGTCCCGGGCGCCCCCAAGGTGAACACAAACAGTTGAAGCAAAGGAACTGCGTCTGCAGCTCATGGGCAGGGCGCCCCCATGCTTACGGGCGCCCCCGCTGCTCCCGGGCGCCCCCAGCGTTCAGGGCGCCCCCGTCAAAGCCTGATCCCGAGTTTTAAGGGATCAGAGCTGACCGAGACGGATGCCGATCGGCAGACACGTGGGGGGCGCCCCCGACGTCCCGGGCGCCCCCAGGGGCTATAAATAGGCCCTCGACCCCAAGGCTTCGAACAACAATTCATTCAACGCAATCACGCTCTTCTGCTCCCGCGCTCTGCTCCAGAAACCTCCCGACTCGAGACTCAAGCGCCAACAATGTCCCGTTGCTATGAAAATTCAATCTACATCGGACGTCGGTAAAAGAAGAGTTACTTTTAAGTTTACTATACTGCTTTTGTAATATCTCTCTGTAAATGTTTTGCGCACTTATAGAATTGCCCGCAGAAAACAGTCAACGACCGTGGGCCTTGGAGTAGGAGTCGACCTAGGCTCCGAACCAAGTAAAATCACCTGTGTTCGCGATTGATTTTATTCCGCTGTGTACTTGCTCTAGTTTTCATCCGAAAAGCATTTAACGATATTCACCCGCCCCTCTATCATTTCTCTCGATCCAACAAGTGGTATCAGAGCGGGGAAGTTCAAATTTGGTGCAACCACCAGTTTGAAAATTTTTCGGATTTGTTTAAAAAAAATTTTCTATTTTTTTCGTTCGAAATTCTTCAATATTTCTTTTTCGTTCGAATTTCTTCTCGTTGATCGAGGCTGGTGCAACACCCCTCGACAAATATTTTTTTCCTTTATCCTGCACTACTAATCCAAGATCATGTCTTGGGATATTCTTTTTTTTTGTGTCTAGTTTACATTTCAGATAAAATGGCCATGCAAGAAGGCTTCAGCACTGCAAGACCACCTCTCTTCAGTGGAGAAGACTTCTCCTACTGGAAGAGCAGAATGGAGGTCCACCTGAAAACTCAGGTGGACATGTGGATAATCATCCAGTCCGGACTGGAGATTCTGAGAAATGTGAAGGAGTACCTCAAAGCTACACAGAGTGGGACACCGCTCTGAAACGAAAAATTGAAGCGAATGCAAAGGCGACCCAGACCCTTCAATGCCACTTAACAAAAGAGGAGCTAAACCGGGTGGGCCCTTTCAACAGTGCCAAGGAGCTGTGGGGAAAACTGATCGAGCTGCATGAAGGAACATCAGACACTCGGATCAGCAAGAGAGATCTTCTCCTGAACAAGCTGTATACCATCAAAATGGCCGACAACGAAACAGCAGCTCAGCTTCACGCCCGAATTCAAGAACTAATGAATGGTCTACACACCATTGGTCACAAGGTAGGAAACCGTGACCTAATAAGGTATGCTTTAAATGCTTTCCCGAGAAACACCTTGTGGGCATCTATGGTAGATGCATACAAGGTTTCAAGGGATCTTTCAAAAATAAAATTAGATGAATTGTTCTCTGAATTAGAATTGCATGAACAGACTAACTGCAATCTGGCCGAGAAAGATATTTCCTTTATTGCAGGTAAAACTGGAAGGACAACTAAGAAGAAGCCTCAACCTGAACCCGAGTCTAACTCAGACTCAGACTCAGAAGACGAAGAAGGAGATCGACCTAAGCTGGTCCGACTGGCCCGAAACTACTACAAAGAATTGAAGAACCAAACCAACAAGCGAAAGTCAGCCGAAGAAGGGATGAACTAGCTGAACCCGCAAACGAAAAGAACAAGCCCAACGTGACCTGCTACGAGTGCAAAACGAAGGGTCACTACAAAACGGAGTGTCCGAACCTAAAGGAAACCAAGAAGAATAGAAGGAAGAAGGCACTTCAAGCAACGTGGGACGAGTCCTCCTCCGAAGAAGAAGATGAGGTCCCACAGTCGAACCTACTAGCACTAACAGCCTCAGAAGAAGTCGAGACCGAGTCAGAATCAGAACAGGATGACGACAGACTGACCTTTTCAGAAGATGGCGAAATCAAGGTAAGTGGATTTACTAGAAGTCAATTAAACGAGTTAATATCTTATCTTTCTAGAGATTTGGCGAAAGCTAAACTCCGAGTCGAATCCCTCCGACAGGAAGTAAAACTCCTGAAAGAGGGAACTGACTCTAAACCCTTAACTGAGAAGGTTCAAGAAGGAACCTCTACTCAAGTTGAAAAACTTGAGAAAGAGAACTCCTCCCTGAAAACTCAGGTTAAGGATCTTAGATCAGCTTTAGAACGATTCATTTCTGGTTCCAAGGGGTCTTGACATGATTCTTGGAAAATAGAAATCAGTTCTAAATCGATCCGGACTTGGCTATAGAACCAAATCTAGACAAAGATCCTACTTTGCTGTACTGAATCAGTCCAAAAATAAAGTTCAGGCATGGGTACCTAAACTGTACCTAAACAAACCAACTGGATCAAATCAGTATTGGATCCCCAAGGACAAGATTCACATCTTGCCTAACCATTACCGTGGCTTCAGTCTAGGGGGAGCCAAATTAAAAACTATATTTATTGTTAGATAAAACTTAATTCTTGATTGTAATTTGCTTGACTGATTGTTTATTTAATTTCTACAATTTACCATGCTTAGACTTAGGAATGGTTAGTTTAAGGACTGAACAAACTTAACTGAAACTTGACAACATAGTATTGGGTGGAGGTGAGATGATAGTACGTTAGGGAAACCAATTCTAATAAGGTCAAGTATACTTGGTCTCTTTAGACTGGAGAAACTAGCCGAAACTACCGATCCAAGACCCAAACTAGTTAGACCAGAATTTTTCAAAGATTAATTTTGAAAATGAAATTTCATTAAAAGACATTGTCAAGGAAAGGGTTGATGATCCAATAAGGCTACGGCCAAAGAAGGCCTAGTGCCTCGCCAAGACCTGGAAGCCAATTTTTGAAATTCAAATTCAAATTACTCCTTGTCAAATTCAAATCTAACACAAATTTTCAGTTACTTGTAGATTTAAACATTCTATTCAAAATAAATTCAATTGTTTTCAAAATTATTTATGTGTTTCAAAATAAATAATAATTTTTCAAAATAATTTTACTTATCAAAACCTGTCTCACAAAACCTATAAGGCTAACGTGATTGAAAACCCTAGATTGAGTGAGACAGCAAAATTAAACTCAATTGTAATTTCTTTAATACCTATATTATGGTTTAATCCTGTAGTTCAGAACGCAGTCAAACCATGGTCAACGTGATCAAACCATGGTTAACATAGTCAAACCATAGTCAAAGCAGTCAAACCAACTAAACCATTGTCAAACAATGACAAGACATCAAATTTGTCAATTCCTATACACTCTGAGCGCCCGTGACTCCTCGGGCGCCCCCCCATGACTTTATCTTCTCTCAAGGCAAAAAGCTACCTTTAATCCCTTGGTCGGGGCGCCCGGAACCACGCGAGCGCCCCCATCGCAGTCAATGCAGCAAAAGCTGCAAAATCAGCCTGACCAGGGCGCCCGGGCCACTCCGGGCGCCCCTAACCAGCCCCAGTCTCTGCCATGGCAGAGACCACTGTCCCGGGCGCCCGGGAGCTCCTGGGCGCCCCCAATAACCTGCCTATAAAAAGGCATCCGAACCCCCTCTTCTTCCCACACCAAAAACCATCCTCCTTCCTCCCTTCCTTCCTTCCAAGAAGATCAAGTGACACTTGTGCTTCCTCAATCTCAACCATGCCTCCCCGGTATGATTTGTTTTATGCATTTAGAATTACTTTCCTAATTCCTTTTGCATTTAGAATTATTTTCTTAATTCATTTCTTATAAATGCATGTCTCTCAACTTAGAAAACACCGAGCAAACCAAGCGAACCCCGGTACCGAACCGAGTCCCGACCCAAGGTTCCTGACTCTAGAACTGTGTAATAAGTTCACTCGAACGACTTACAAGCCTATCAAAACTAGCTATCTTAATAGACATTTCTTTACCCAATCTTGTCCTTTAGCCATGAATGTCATAAACTTTTATCAACTAGATAATCTAGTATTCTGCACTCATTCGATTAATACATCTTTATGTGCCGAATTCTATAATAACATAGTTAGACAGAACGATCTCATGTTTAACACTACTGTTCAAGGGATACCCCTGTCGATCACCCCTACCTTGCTAAATCGATTCCTTGGACTACGACCCTCCCAGTCCACCTTTTGTTGCTATCCACCTAGGAATCCTCCATTTGATCCTCCCTACTCTCACATTACTCTAGACACTCTCCACTCATATTTCTATAGGGAAGCTAGACTCCCCGCAGATAGACGATTCCAGTCCGTTGACCTTCAGGTCCAGGACTACGCCCTGTACAGAGTTCTGGTCTGATGCATCTTACCACTATCCACTAGGGATGTCGCGACCATGCGACCCTTCCATACTTT
The DNA here is from genome assembly GCA_024364735.1 of Boesenbergia rotunda. NCBI lineage: Eukaryota > Viridiplantae > Streptophyta > Magnoliopsida > Zingiberales > Zingiberaceae > Boesenbergia > Boesenbergia rotunda. Next base: position 150,239 of record JAGFNQ010005436.1, on the reverse strand, counting down.
CCTTCTGTATGCCCTGATCCATCATCTAGACATTGACATTGGCCTTCACATGTTCCACGCTATCTTACATGCCTCCAGTGTCACGACTCAGGGTCGGTACACACCCCCTTCTACCACATCATCACCTCCATCCTTCATCACCACGATCGTGACATTACCGTAGGTGAAATAACCGAGATGACCGATTTTGACGAGATAGGATTTAGGAACTTCTCTTTAGCTGGTATAGATGTATCGGCCACCGGGGTTTTGACTTGGAGACGACAGCGAGCCGGAGCGCAGATCGACTCAGACGAGGAGGTAGACGTTGACGTTGCAGATCTGGCAGCAGAGGTCCGAGCACATATAGACGAGCCCCCTCCACTGACACTTTACGAGAGAGTGACATGGCTGGAGACACATGTCCAGAGCCTCCGAGAGGAAGTGGAGGCAAATCATGCCGAAGATATGGAGACAAATCTGGGCTACTACACTGGGTATATGAGCACCCTTAGAGCTGAGAGGGAGGCCAGAGACGCACATTATCACGAGATGATGGCACTATTTCGATCATGGCAGCCTGGCTCATCTGACCACCCTGGCCCTTCTTTATAGTTAGACTATTTTCAGCATTGTACTAAGTAACTAAAACATGACTCATGATTGACTCTACTGGACCTCTGTTTGACCAGTTAACCTATTTTGTTTGACTACTTATTTGACTTGAGTATCTGATCTTTACTATGCTTGGTAGAATAGGTTGAGTCTACTATTGGTTTTCTTACTCAAATCAGTTTTAAAGAAATTTTTAAATGCTTTCAAAATCAGCTTTTATTCAATTTTGAAAAGTTTTAAAATAAAGTTTTTCACTTAGTTTTATTTTCAAAACTACCCCTTTCAAAACTAGGGCTTTTTCGAAAATGGACTTAGCCTAGGCCCTAACCCTAGAACTGCATGCACCTATAGATTTAGAAGCATGCATCTCACAAGCACCTTAGGGTACTTTTGATTGATAACATAGAAAGGGTTGAGATGCTTAGGTCTTTGCCTTAATTCAAGATGCTTTAAGTCAGTGCATCTGCAGTAATTGGGGCACTAAATACAACTTACACAGTAATCAATTTAAGTGTCAAGTTTAGAAAATCTAACTTGAACAGAACACTTAACTTGACTAACCCTAGCGAAAACTACTGTTCATAACAGTTAGTAAGTAGCTAATTGGGTTAGACAGGTCCCTAAAAGAGGAAATTGAAACTGATTTGATTTAATTCTCATCATGAATTGGTTCAGTACAGCAAGTTATTTCCCTTATGCAATTTAATTATTCTGTTTCTGCTGTATTTAATTGTGTTTGATATATGGCAAAGGGGGAGAGATAGGAAAGGAGAGAGTTTAAAATTTTTTCTCTAACTCAAACTCTATCCTTTATTCAAAAAGTACTTAATTAAATTTTTTCAAAAGTACTAAATTTTTCAAAAATACTAATTTTTTCAAAAGTACTAAATTTTTCAAAAGTACTAAGTTTTTTAAACCTTTCCTAAGTACTTAAGTTTTTCAAAACTTGTCTAAGTACTAAAGTTGTCTAAGTACTAAAGTTTTCTAAGTACTTAAGTTTTTTAAAAACTTTTCTAAGTACTTAAGTTTTTTAAACTTTTCTAAGTACTCAAGTTTTTCAAAACTTTTCTAAGTACTTAAGTTTTTCAAAACTTCCCTAAAGTACTCCTAAGTACTTAAGTTTTTCAAATTTCACTAAGTACTTTAAAACTTAAAGTTTTCAAAACTTCTTTGAGTACTTTAAACTTAGGGCGTCAAAATTTTCCTTAGTACTCAAACTTAAGCTTTCAGAATCCTTCTTAAGTTTTCTTAAAAAATTCTAAAAGTTCTCCAAAATAGACAACCAAAATTATTTTCTGTTGAAAATTATTCCAAGTAAAAATCCATCCTTAAACGTAGAATTTATTTTCAAAAACCCCATGAAGTTTTGAAAAATCTAGGGGAGATTCCTTCCAGGGGGAGGGAACAAAATTTAATTTTTACTTGCTCTGATTAACTTAACATTTTGAACCAGGATTGTCATAAATCAAAAAGGGGGAGATTGTTGGTGAAGAAAGCACCCAAGTCGAACCTGAGTTTTGATAATGGCAAAAGGGTTCAAAAGTTAAGTCTTATTTGTCATCTAACATGCTACTCAAGTGTGCAGGGTAAAAAGTCCTAGCGAAGGACTGACTGCTAGGGAAAAGTCCTAGCGAAGGACTGCTAGGCACTGCGAAGGAATGCCAGGGTAAAAAGTCCTAGCGAAGGACTGCTAGGCACTGGCGAAGGAATGCCAGGGTAAAAAGTCCTAGCGAAGGACTGCTAGGCACCAGGCGAAGGACAGCTTGGGACTGAAGACCTGGCGAAGGAATGTAGGCACTAGGCGAAGGATAGCTTGGTATCCAAGACCTGGCGAAGGACCGCTAAGCAAAAGTCCAACCGGAGGAGCCGGTTGGTATCAGGTACATTTTCCCGAGAGGAGTAGGTGAGGAGCGTTCCCCGTCGAGGGAACAGTAGGCGTCGGTTCAACCTAGGGTTCCATTTTGGAGACCCAAAGACAGAACCAAGACAGCTAAGGCTGTATAAACTAACATCTTATTGTTTTATGTTGTTTTGGACTAACCCTGGATGCAGGACCGAAGGAACGAGTGTCTGCAGCACAGAGAGCCTCAAAGGAGTGAGGCAAAGGCTGAGTAGGGCGCCCGGAGTGTCCCGGGCGCCCCAAGGTGAACACAAATAGTTGAAGCAAAGGAACTGCATCTGCAGCTCATGGGCAGGGCGCCCTCGTGCTCCCGGGTGCCCCCGCTGCTCCCGGGCACCCCGGATGGTCCGAGGCCCCCAGGTGAAGCTAACGAAGCAGATCCCATCGAAGCCAACGGATAAGAAGAGACCCGGTCAACCCGGGCGCCCCCAGCATTCAGGGCACCCCCGTCAAAGCCTGATCCTGAGTTTTAAGGGATCAGAGCTGACCGAGACGGAAGCCGATTGGCTGACACGTGGGGGGAGCCCCCGACGTCCTGGGCGCCCCCTGGGGCTATAAATAGGCCCTCGACCCCAAGGCTTCGAACAACAATTCATTCAACGCAATCACGCTCTTCTGCTCCCGCGCTCTGCTCCGGAAACCTCCCGACTCGAGACTCAAGCGCCGACAATGTCCCGTTGCTCCGAAAATTCAATCTACATCGGACGTCGGTAAAAGAAGAGTTACTTTTAGGTTTACTATACTGCTTTTGTAATATCTCTCTGTAAACGTTTTGCGCACTTATAGAATTGCCCGCAGGAAACGGTCAACGACCGTGGGCCTTGGAGTAGGAGTCGACCTAGGCTCCGAACCAAGTAAAACCACCTGTGTTCGCGATTGATTTTATTCCGCTGCGTACTTGCTCTAGTTTGCATCCAAAAAGCGTTTAACGATATTCACCCCCCCCCTCTATCGTTTCTCTCGATCCAACAGTTGTGTGATGCATGCCAAGAGGATAAGCAATCAAAAGCATCACACAAAGGTAAAACTCTAATCACCACCTCCTTACCTTTAGAACTTTTGCATATAGACTTGTTTGATTGCCATAGTACTCTCTCACTTGTGGGAGTAAATATTGCCTAGTGATAGTAGATGATTTTTCTAGGTTTACTTGGGTCTATTTCTTGAAACATAAGGATGATACCCTAGATATCTTTATAGGATTTAGTAAAAGGGTAGAAAACGAAAAGAACATCAAAATAAACCGAATTAGGAGTGACCATGGTGGGGAGTTCCAAAATGCTAACTTCACACAATTTTGTGTTGAAAATGGGTACAAGCATGAGTTTTTATGCCCAATGACTCCTCAACAAAATGGGGTAGTTGAGAGGAGAAATCGAGCCCTACAAGAAACTGCTAGGACTATGCTTAATGCATATTCCCTTCCTAGCTATTTTTGGGCCGAAGCGGTTAACACCGCCTGTTATATCCAAAACCGGGTGTTGGTACATAGGTTTTTAGAAAAAACACCCTTTGAACTTTGGAATGGAAGGGTACCCCATGTCCACTATTTTAGGGTCTTTGGATGTAAAGTTTACATCTTAAACACCAAAGACGACCTAAGAAAATTTGAGTCAAAAGCGATGAAGGAATTCTAGTAGGGTACTCATTGACTAGTAGGGGCTATAGAGTGTACAACAAAAGGACAAAAGTGATTGAGGAGTCCTCTAATGTCAAATTTGATGAAACCACTAGTACCTACCCTAGAAAGGCTTCTATTGATAAGGATATAGAAGAAGTCCAACCCCTTGCCCAAAGAATTCAAGACCTACATTTGGAGGGCAATGGTCAAGGGGGAGTAAGAAACACCCTAGAGGATGAGGAAGAAGGAGTAAATGAACCTATAACCTCTAGGCCTTTGTGACATCACCATGATCACCCCATTGACCAAATTGTGGGTGATGTCACTCAAGGAGTAAGGACAAGGTCCTACTTTAGAGATCAAACTAATCAAATAGCTCTAATCTCCCAATTAGAACCCAAGACCATTGATGAAGCATTGGGAGATGTTGATTGGGTCTTAGCTATGCAAGAAGAGCTAAATCAATTTGAGAGAAGTGAAGTTTGAGAGTTGGTTCCTAGGCCCAATCATTGTACTATTGTAACCACTAGATGGGTGTTTAGGAACAAACTAGATGACCAAGGTAAAATCACTAGGAACAAGGCTAGATTAGTGGCTAGGGGGTTTAACCAAGTTGAGGGACTAGATTATGATGAGACCTATGCCCCCGTAGTTAGGTTAGAATCAATTAGAATTCTACTAGCCTATGCCACTCACATGGGTTTCGCACTCCACCAAATGGATGTGAAGTCGGCATTCCTTAATGTGATCATTAAGGAAGAGGTTTATGTAGAACAATCCCCTGGGTTTGAGGACCCTAACTTTCCAAGACACGTGTTCAAACTAAGAAAAGTCTTATATGGATTGAAACAAGCTCCCCGGGCTTGGTATGAAAGGCTTTCTTCATTTCTAGTGTCTAAGGGGTTTAGGAGAGGAACAATTGACCCTACATTGTTTCTAAAATCTAAGGATAAGGACATATTTGTTGCCCAAGTCTATGTAGATGATATCATCTTTGGGTCAACAAATAATGACTTCCTACAAGAATTCATCAAATGTATGGAAGATGAATTTGAGATGAGTCTTGTAGGAGAGTTAACCTTTTTCTTAGGCCTTCAAGTTAAACAAACCAATGAAGGTACACATGTCTTTCTGTAAAATACGGTGAATATATATATATATATATATATAAATAGATGTACAAAATAAAATATATAAATATATATATAGGAATATATATATAAATTTATATACAATCACCATAAATAGGAGTTAAAATTTAAAAACAAACATACGGAAATTTTAGAATGATTTTTCTTGAAATTTTGGAATTTATTTATGGAAATAAATAAGCGCGAGAAGGATTAATCACGAGTTAATTGAGGAAAAGATTAATTTTTCTTTATATATATATATATATATATATATATATATATATATTATATATATATATATATATATATATATGAATTCCTCCTTTTCATTCCCACCCGAGCCCTAATTCTCACCGCGCCACCGCTCTTCCCTCGCCCCCTCGCGATCGTGGCGTCGCCGGCACAGGAGGAGCACCACCGGCTGAGTACGCGACTCGATGCCTCTTCCCCTTATTCACCGCAGGCGACTTATTCACCGAAGGCGAGGAAAACACCGACGCCTTTCCCTCACGCGAAGCCCTAAGTGTCGCTTCCCTCACTCTCAGATTGTCGACGCTTGATGTCTCCAGTCTCGCCGATCGCCGGTGCCGCCTCCACTAGAGTCGCCGACCCCTTTCCCTCCTCTTCCTCCTGGTCGTTTCCCCGGCTCGTCGCCGACCCTGGTAGCCACACAGAGGCAGGAAAGGAGTCATTAAGGAAGAGGGCTTGTGTAGGCGATGATTCGGTAACAACAGAGGGGATTTGGTGTGCATGGCTATCTCTGGTAAGAGCAATCTCGTTTTGAACTCTTCACACATGGATGGATGAATAAATCTCTCTTAGATTCATCGTCCTGTTTCGGAAAAAAAGAACAAAAAGAAGAATTATTTTTAGTATTGGAGGAGACTCGTGTAGATTGATTTGTCTTCAGGAATGGATTTCAAATTGAAACAATAGGTTAATTGGGTGTGTGGATTAATTAGATAAATAATCTGGTTAATCATGTGATTTATGTATTTGATTGATTAATGAAGATTGGGGTTAGACCTAATCTAATCTTGGGATGATTAATTAAATGATATTCAATTAATTAAGATTAATTTAGGAGGATTAGATCTTGGTGTTGGGCTAAACCTAACCAGATGGACTTAATTAGGGTTAAAGTGGACTTAACTCTAACTTAGCGAATGAAATGTATTAGCTGAGTTATGAATCAATTAATGAATTGATTAGTTAATTAAGAAGTAAATTAATTAATTAATTACTAGGATAATACATTGGTTTGTAGATCTTTAGCTTTATTTTCATGTCCTTAATTTGTAGGGTTTGAGCTCGAGACAGAGCCCTGGACTTAAAGATGATTTGGAATGACCTACGATAAAGGCGGGTACCCTTTGACTTATCTTTTAGATATTGTCATATTGCTATGTGTGGTTTGTTATATATAACAGTAAGATTGTATGCTATATCTGCCTTAGTATACCTATATCTGAGACATGCTGTTTATCCTTGAGGTTGTTTCCCATTTAGATTCATACAGTCTCATTTGTTGTCTATGAGTATATGTGCACAGATGTAGAAATATGTTCCCTCATGCATTTCGACATTGATAGATTACTGGTACCTTTTTCTAGTATACCTTGTAGGTTACCTGTATTCCCTGTTATAGGATTCAGACTGAGACTTAGTATACTGAGGACTTGGTGAGGGATGTATGTGTACATATCATACACCATCCTTGCATTGTTGCATGCCGGCGATCAGCGACTCCCTTGTGGTTGAGCCTATCGTCTTCCGGTACACGATATGCGCACACGGCCACTCATGGGTTAGTGGATACTGTAGAGTATGTGCATTTGCCCTGTATAGCTCCGTTCGGCCACTATTTGGAGGGTGGGTCCGGGCGTGGTAGCAGCCAGGGATCCCTTCTCGTATTGAGCCACGAGGAGATGAGAGCTAGACTCCCCCATTGCTTGGGGTAGGAGCGTAGTCTCCGCCAGCATCCTGTCCACCCGGTCACTCAGGAGCAGTGATGGCAGGGTGCGTACAGGTTGTCACAGCTCTACCCACGCGGACGTTGTGGACGATGTCCTGACTGGGACTAGGGGGTGACACATGTCATTGCACCATGTGCATATTTTGCATCGTGCATTGTTTGCTGCATTTGATTTCTGCACTTGATTGACATGCATATACTGGAGATTTGTCTACTTTGGATATATGTTATACTTGTTCCATAGGGATTGATTTCACCCCTTTGCAGGAGAGATGGATTCGGGTATGTACCTGTATTTAGTATCTTCAGTATACCCTTTCTGATTGTTATATGAGACTGTATTAGCGTAGACCCTTATTGTTATTGTAACGCACTATGCATATCTGCTGGGTATTCACTGAGTTTATGGACTCACACCGTTGCCATATGTTTTTATTTCAGGTTGAGATACTTGGAGTCGCCAGAAGAGCCCAGCAGCCAGTCCCTACCCATCACGACTGCAGGATTTTGTTTTGTACTTTGTAGGGCATTGTTTTATATTCCTTTTAGCGATTTGTATATGTCATATGTGTCGTGTGCCCTAAGGGGTTTTTGTGTATTGGTTGTTTCATCGTAAGTCGGACCGGTCCGCAGTCAGGTATGATTTACTTAGTTGTCTTGTGCATTTATGTTGTGTTTATCTCTTTTGGAGGCCTGAGGCCAAATATATACTGCGTGTGTTGTCATATATATTGTTTGTATGTGTAAATGTCCGCCGGATAGGGGAGGTGCTGTTCGATTTTCTATTGGATCAGCGGCTCCTAGGTCTCGGGGCGTGACACTTTCAAACCAAATATGCTAAGGAGATGTTAAAGAAATTTGGTTTAGACAATGCTAAGGAAGCATCTACACCCATAGGAACTAATGTGAAAATGGATAGTGACGTTGAAGGGAAAATCGTAGACTCTAAACAATATAAGAGCATGATTGGTAGCCTCCTATACCTAACCGCTAGTAGACCCGACATACTTTTTGCGGTAGGTATGTGTGCAAGGTACCAATCTTGTGCCAAAGAGTCCCATTTGGTAGTAGTCAAGAGGATCCTAAGGTATGTGAAAGGTACCCTCAATATCGGACTTTGGTATCCTAGAACCCCTAGTGTTGATCTAATTGGATACACCGACTCAGACTATGCGGGGTGTAAGCTAGATAGGAAGAGTACAAGTGGAGGTTGTCAATTCCTTGGGTCTTCCTTAGTTAGTTGGAGTAGTAGGAAACAACCATGCGTTGCCCTATCAACAACGGAAGCCGAATATGTGGCAATGGGTGGGTGTGTTTCCTAACTCCTTTGGATCATGCACACCTCAGAGGATTATGAGCTACATTACACCAAGGTCAAAGTCTTGTGTGATAATGTAAGCACAATCAATTTAACCAAAAATCCGGTTCACCATTCTAGGACAATACACATTGAAGTGAAACATCACTTCATTAGAGACCATGTGGCAAGGGGAGACATAGAACTACACTATGTTGAATCAAGTCGAACCTAGCCGACATATTTACCAAGTCTCTTCCCGAATCGGAGTTTACATCCTTAAGAAGAGGACTTGGAATGTATTTTGTGGAAGTATAGGATGAACTTGGAGACATTAGCTTTGAAAAAGGGTGATTGATCCATTAGGGTGATACATTTGGCTCAATTGTGCTTGTGGCACATTGTTGAACCATTAAAAGTATCAAAATATCAAAACTAGACCAACTATGGGGGAGGCAAGTGTTCAATCAATGGACACCTTGCTAAAGATCATAGTTGGACATTTTTAAACCTTTGAAAACCAGTTAATGTTTTAAATACTTTGTCATGCTTTCAAAAGACACATGATTGCAAAATTGATTTCAAAGGTTTATACAAAATGTAGTGTTTTCAAAACTTTTGGATTTTTATCAAAAGTCATACATGGTTGAAATTTTATATGGTTTAATATTTTTCCCTGATAGAGTATAACATTTCAAACATGTATGCAAAATTTTATAATTTTTAGAATTTTTTGGAATTTTCTGGAAGTTTCTGAAATTCGGTAGAAAACCTGAAATATCAAACTGATAGCGTATCAGTCGACTATCCTATGGGCAGTTGACTGGCACGCCTGTTTTCAGCCACTGTGAGAAATTTCAGAAATTGAAAATTCTTTCATTTGATACCATGGGTTTTGGTTGCTTGTGGCAATCATTTTGATGGTGTCAAAGGGGAAGAATGGATGGTTTAAGTTAGAATTTTGACGTAAAATGGATGATTTTAGGTATTTTGTCCAACTTATACCTTGAAAGGCTAAAATTTGGGAGAAGACATGGATTAAGGGGGAGATACCTCTTAGGTTCTGATATGTCTTATACTTATTGCTATTGTTAAGTGGAACTTAACTTGAATTGTGACTAGAATTGAAAATGGGGGAAGACATAGGTTAAGGGGGAGGTTACCTCTTAGGATTACTATGTCTCATGACTGTTCAATTGCTATATGTTGCTATTGCTATTGTGATTGTTGTTTATCTCTAACTTAAACATATTGCCACACATCAAAAAGGGGGAGATTGTAGAGGCAATCAGCCCTTAAATGATTGAAAAATCATGGTTTTGATGTGTGGGCGAATATGTTCAAAGTTAGAGTGTTATGTTGTATTTGATGTGTGTGATTGAGTTTGCAGGACTTGGAGAATCACACATGGTGGACATATTCGAGGGACGAGAGCCAAGGGAGGAGAGCTCCAAGGGTAAGCCGGGAAGTGAACTTTAAGGGCACACGTGAAGGGTGGCATGGAGGCAAGCCAAGGGAAGGCTTGCGTGCGCATCCGAGGGACGATAGCCAGAGGAAGAGGACTTCAAGGGGCGAGCCAAGGGAGCAGACCTGAAGGCACACGCGAAGGAGAAGGTCCGGAGTGGCTGGAGCTGAGCTATGAGGCAGGGCAGTCGACTGACCCAGAGGCAGTCGACTGCCAAAACCCTCAGAAAGTTCGCAGCTTCGGACCAGTCGACTGGCCTTGGGGTAGTCGACTGGTATACCCCGAAACTAGCCGTTGGCTAGCTGTTTGCTAGCCGTTGGACAACATTTATTGCTGGGCCAGTCGACTGCCATCGGGGCAGTCGACTGGTGCGGGGCTGGACAGACTGCGAGTCTGTCCTTTTCACCTATAAAAGGAGCTCCTCGTTACACATGCACACATGGTTCCGTACAGTAACGAAGTGCTGCCAAATTGTAGAGTGACTTTTGCTTCCTCCATCATATTTCTGCATCTGTAAAGTGGAAGATCTTGCTGTAATGGTTTCTCCACCTCAAGGAGATTTTTCGATAGTGAAAAGTGGTGCTCGCGGCGTGGATACCAAGTAAAATATTTTTGTTAGCATTGTTTATTTCTTTTACATATTATTTCCGCTGCGCTAACAACTCTGTAGAGATCGGAACGATCCGGAAAAAGTGCATTCACCCCCCCTCTGCACGCCTAAATCGATCCTTCAGTATACAATCAAATATATGCCAAAATAGAAAAAACTCAACCAAACATCCAACACTCAATACTCTCCTTGTACATTCTCAATGCAATACATAACATTTTCTCTTTTTTTTCATGAAAATATTCCTTCTTGTTCATCACGAACAAAATCCCAAATGCTTGAGAATTTTTTTTTCACTCTCTTTATTTTTTTTCTCATTTTTTTTCACAGAAAGATTTTTTTTTCACAAGCATTTTTTCTCAACAAGCATTTGACCATACACACTTGTCTTTCCCCCACACTTAAAACCTACCTCAGACAATGTAACAAAACACGATAATATCTAAAACTCACAATAATAGAGGCTAATAATAGACAAATAAAAATATAACTCATCATGCAAGGGAAGAATAAGCTAATAAAGATATCACAGTGAGAATATAATAACAATGAGAAGATCTGACAAAGGAAGGACAATGAAACATGAAAGCAATAGGTGAAATGCTCACTAGTAACAGTAGCAAAGTAGAGGGAAAACTAAGAGTTTAACAAGAAAGTTTGCCTCCATCATATTCATGTAAGCTTATGCTATTGTAATTTCAAAAAGAATCAAAGCAAGTTCTAGAGTGTCAAGTATCACAAATGCTATCACACATAAGAGGATTAAGGATAAGCATGACAATATCCTCACTAGGTGAACAATAAAGTGTCATGCTTAATCTAACAAGATAGAGTCCATCACCATAACAAATAACTAAATGCAATTAATGTCTCCAAGCATACCAAGGAAACCATAACTCAATAGTCAGACTTAACCATCTTTTATGATTCTCAAAGCATAATAAAGGAACATGTAGGGAGATACAACTAAAAATCCTGCAAAATTTATTCAAGACCAAACAAAATGCAGAATAAGGAAGCAAAGTGTAAATGCAAAGTATAAAAGCAAACAAACATGCAAGTATAAACATAAAGAAAAATTAAAAAAAAAGAAGAAAAGGAACAAACTCCCCTTTATGTAGGATAGAGAGCACGTTGCATCCATCTTGGGAGAACTATCCTCCTATGATCATCCTCGTAGTGCGCATATTTCTCCCTTATTAATTTTGCACAAGCATCTTCCGGTGGTCGGAGACGATAAAGGTTCAGAATCCATTCTTGGGGTAAATGATTAAAAGTTAAAGTGAACTCGACCCCTCCCACTGCAAGCTCCTTAGAAGTCCTTCCAGGAGGTTGTAGGCTATTAAGTTTCAGTACCCATTCTAGAAGCCTACGGGATCCTACAAAGCCATATAAAGAGAATACCTCCCGCACGTATGCAGGATAAGAAAGGAATGAAATATGAACAACCTCTACATAACATGAATCAAGATATGTCTCACATCCAATGAAATCAATTTTCGGAACCTCTATGAATTTATCACAACTATTTTCTACATATGCTTTATCAAGAATTGCATCATAGCCAATGAAATCAACCTGAGGTACCTCTATGGGTTTTTCACAATCAATTTTTACATAGGATGGGTCAGGAGATATATCACATTCAACAAAATCAACCTTATGTACATCTGTAGAATTTTCACAAACAGTTTCTACATAGGAGGTATCAAGAAATTCATCACAACCATTCGAATCAACACTTGGTACCACAATGAATTTTTCACAGTCAAGATCTATATAGGATGTATCAAGAATTACTTCACGTTCAACACATTCAACAAAATCAATTTTTGGTACCTCTATAGATTTTCTAAAGCAATAGGAGGAATATTTACCTCATCATGCTGAAGAATACCTAGAGGTTCTACAAGAGTAGATGTGACTATTGCTTCCTCCTGGTCCAGTACAGGATCCATTTCAGGCTCAGGTTCTGGTGGACATTCAACTAACACTGGTGATTCTTGGGTTCTTGCTTCCACCATGCAAGTCCCTACACTTCCTGTTTTATCCTCTGAATCTTCTAATGTATCAGTCAATAGTGGTAGTCCCTAAGGCTCAGTGCAATCCCCTACACCTGTAGAATCATCTCCAATGCATGCTTTATCAACCATATCTGCAACAACCATATTAGACAAATTAGGACCATCAATAACAATATCATCACAAAATAAAAGATGAGAAAGGTCGTGTGAAGCTTCAGAAATGAGATTAAGGCTGTCACAAGCTTTTCCATCAATCTCCTCCACTGCCCCTATAGATAATGACTGCCCAGTAGGTATGGGTGGTCCCTGGGGCTCAGTGCAATCCCCTACACTCTCAAACCTATCCTCTGAAGGCATCTCAATCAGTATAGGTGATCCCTGGGGCTTAGTGCAATCTCCTACACCTATAGAATCATCTGCAACAAAAAATGAGTCAGATACATTCTTCAAATCATCAGACTCCTCTGTAGCTAATACCTCCTCTGTCTCATCTGAACTAGAATATCCTCTCTGAACTGTTAGTGAAATGAGAAAAGTGTCCTAAGGCAATCGCCTTATGATTGTAATCATTTATTTTAATAAATGAATATTCACTATTTGAGTATACATGTTTATATATTTGATTGAGATCTTAAACTCATTTACTGAATATCCGTAATACAATTCACAGCATGAGAGAATTTGTGATGAATTCACAACTAGTGATTATCTCTACATGTGCAATTGTGAAGTATTGAAATTGTCCCTAGTCGATGAATTGATAAAAACGGACACTATCAATTCTGTTGAGACTAGCATGGGTTATTCTCTAATTAGCTGATTATCACTGGCTGGAGACATTGGGATGTCCGGAGATAAACATGAATGCTAGTTAAGGGAACTAGTTCATTGGAGTGACTAGCTGTAAAACTTCATATGGTAGTCTACATATAGATATGTCAGTGAAGTTTTTACTGCAGCTTAAATGCGATGTTCCTTTGACTTGCGGTGTTCAAGTCATCTTGGTCATGGAGACTTATACTTTGACATCTTAAGCAAGCATCTCTAAGGAGGTATGGACCCAGGATGATTGGGTATAAGCCGAAGTGCCCAAAGTTGTTTGAACAGCATACAAAGGATTCACCACTCCTTGCGAGGAGATGTATACCCAAGGCCTATCGTCAGATTGTTACTCGAAGCCTCTGGCCAGAGCATGACATGTTCGAAGTATGAATCTCTTAGATACATGAGAGTAATTAGAATCCGTAGGACGAGAAAACGTTACTTGGGTTAGGTGTGACGTAGTCAGCCTAGTGGGGACTGACACACATAGACCATATCCTAAACCAAGTGAGTATAAGATGGTGAAGGGAATGAGGCACGATTCATTATAGCTGCTGAAGGGTTTCAGAATTGTTTCTGAGGTCAACCGTTGATCTTTCGATTAATTGGGGATCATGATGTACTACTAGGTGCCACTCATGATCGTTATATAATTGATTAATTATAGATGGCCAACATAAATCGAAAGCCTATTTAGTCACACGCACTACGAGTAATCCGAGGGATTGAAAACGAGTTAAAAATTGGATTTTCCAATCAAGAGAGATTAGATTTGGTTGAGCCAAACGATAAGTCGAATCTGAATTTTTCAGAGACGCATCGGAAGCGCAAAATGGCTAAGTCTTTTGAAGACTTAATAGATGAATTAAATGAGTTTAATTCATTGGGGCGTGGCTTGGATAGGCCGGCCAAAGAGGGTCCCCACCCTCTTTGCTTGGCCGGCCACAACAAAGGGAGGGAACCAAATTGTTTGGTTCAATTTATAAAATAAATCATGTGTGGTTTGTTTTATAAAATTTATGGATGATATAAATTTTTTATATAAACCAAGGTTTGGTTTATTTTTCATGGAAATTAAAATGAACCATTGATTGGTTTATTTTATTTTATAAAATCAATCATGGATTGATTTACCACGATAAAGAAATTTATATAAAGAAATTTATTTTTTCATGGAAATTAAAATGAACAATGGATTGGTTTATTTTATTTTATAAAATCAATCATGGATTGATTTACCATGATAAAGAAATTTATATAAAGAAATTTATATGATAAATTTCTTATGAAAATTTATTCCATAAGAAAAAAGAGACTTGGTTGATTTTTATCTGAATTAAAATATGATTTTAACCATGATATAAAATCAAGACTTGGCATAATGGAATAAGTCATAGAAAATTTATATGATAAATTTCTTATGAAAATTTATTCCATAAGAAAAAGGAGACTTGGCGGTTGAGAGGCCACTATATATAGGACCCAAGGCAAGGATTCGAAATAATCCAAGTATTCTTGCTTGGGCTCTCTCCCTCTCCTCCCTTCTTTCTCTTGGCCGGCCTCTCCCTTCTTCTCCCTTCTTCTTGCCGTGAGCACAAGGAGAAGCACCGAGGCGACGAAGTTCTTCCGTTGAGACGATCTTCCTCTCCGGCTATCATCACCTTGGGATTGGGCGCAAGTCATCTTCCTCCTCCTCGCCGGAATTGTGATTTCGGCCAACCTTGGTGGTGAGTTTTTCCGATGTGATTACTTCTCTCTTGGTTTTTGTCGTGTTCTCGGAGAATCTAGTAGTTCTCGAGAACACGAAACTCGTGGCTTTACGAAGTCATCCCGAAGATACTCGACGTGGACGCGAATAGAGGCGGAGCTTCCGAGGGACGCTTACTGTTGGATCTCGTCCCTTTCTTCGAGTTACACGAGGTAACAAGTAAATTAGTTTACGTTTCTGGTAAATTTTAAATATATGATCATGTCTACACAACATAAGGTTGCATGCTTAGATGTGTGATTAAATAATTTGAAAAATTATTTATGCTAAACCTTCCGCTGCACGTAATTAATTTTAAAATTACGAACCCGCATCCATATCAACATACACCCGGTCCCAACAGTGGTATCAGAGCCGGTTAGTGTTCAACATAATCATATAATTGTTTTGCGGAAAACTTTGTCATGATCTCAATTTTGGAAAATTATTCAATTATGGAAACTTTCCAATTATGGTAAATTTTAGATTTAGGAATTTCAATGTTTGGAAATCCTCATGAAATTTCGCAAATTTTTGAAATATCCCTGTTTCTGAAATTTTATGATAATTGTGAAAACTTTCCATTTTTGGAAACTTTCCAATTTTGGAAATTTCCTATTTTGAAAATTTTCTAATTTTGGAAATACGTAAGTTTCTTTGTACCAGAAACTTACAATTATTCTGAAAATTTTTATTTTTGGAAACTTTCCATTTATGGAAAGCTCACAATTTTGGGCACTTTCTTTCAAGAAAGTCTAGACAAATTATGGGAATATTAATTGGCATTTAAATTCATAATTGGAAATTAAATTATTTACAAAATTCTTTATTTTGGATTGAGCCTCGGGGAGCCATCCAATTTAAAGTTAGTTGTTATAATTAAATTTCCTAAATTGAATTTAAATTGTCAAATGTTTAATTTGGATTGAGCCTCGGGGAGCCTATCATAATTCTTATTTTGGATTGAGCCTCGGGAGCCGTCCAAATTAAGTTATTTATTGATATTAATTTTCCATAAATAAAATATGTGATCAAATCTTGGAAATTTTGAGGTGATTCTCAAACGATAATTTCCTTATTTGATTTATGAGGTGATGCTCTTACATATTATTGTCTCCAAATTAATTAGGAAAATTATTTCCTATAGAGTATATTTCCTTAAATACGATTTTCATGAAAACAATATGTGGTTGAATTAAGGGAATCTGTCTCTTAATTTAATAAGATTTTATTTAGAGAAATCAAAGTCTTAAACATATTATTTCCGAAATTGATTATGACAATTTAGGAAATTGTTTCCCAAAACAATTCCTTGAATAAAGTGTGAAATTAGAATTAGGAAATCCGGTTCCTAATTCAATTAATGAGATTTGATAAATTAAGTCACATACATACTTTATTAAGGAAATCATTAGAACATGACATAATTACATGTCATGAATGTGCTTAAAAGAAAAGGATGAGACCCAAAACCCCTTATAAAATATTAAGGCCAACACCTTCCATTAATATGGTTAGAACTGGAGTTTTGTTTCTCGTTTGGGTTGATGGACACATCCATGCCCGGCTTGAACCTCGACATGTTCAAACCATGGAATTAGTTTATGATTAATATAGTTGGAGTCAGAGGTCAATCCTTAGTTTTGGTTGTTGGACACATCCAAGCCTGACTAAATGGTTGAATGAGCTCCAACTATATTAAAACTATTTCTTGATTAATGGGTCAGCCTTAAGCTTGGAGCTTCGATTTGTTGTGCCACAGCCAAGGTCGATGTAAAGAGAGGTGCAGTTGGGTGCTATGTATATTGTTGCATACTTGTTAATGAGTTAACAACCCAATGATTTATGCAAACATTCAATTAATTGATAGCATAATGTGATAGTTACATATATGTAATATGTAATCGGTATAATTACCTACCTTCATAGCTAAGAATAACTTGATGGCCCCAGCCATGGTTGTTCTTATTTATGGTTGGATATCAACCTATTTGGAGATGTTCCTACGATCTCCCGAATTGATGAAAAGGGTTATTCAATTCGAAAAATAAATAGGTTTTAATGAATGTATATTGATGCATTCTTTATCATTCTCATCACATAACCTCAATTTGTATTTCTAGGATAATCACTTGATCATGTCTTCTCTGAATTTGCGTTCCATTTTGGACACCAATAAGTTAACTAAGGACAAAAGGATTGAAAAAGCACCAAAAGGCACTTGCCATCATTGTGGCAAGGAGGTCATCTGGCGAAGAAACTGCAAGGTTTATCTTGAGTCCTTGAAGAAGAAGTCATCTGATGCCCCATCATCTTTAGGCATCTTCGTTATTGAATGTCACTCTATTTCCTCGTACACCTGGGTACTTGATACTGGGTGTAGCTCACATATATGTAATGACATACAGGGGCTAAGGAATAGAAGAAGACTCGTCAAGGAGAA